>CAMOHE010055669.1:78400-156775 GCA_946598075.1 Artocarpus hirsutus
GGATGACATAAACCATGCCTTATGTTCAATCAAATTATCTAGAGACAAAAGGACTTTAATACTTATTGTGGATTAGGTTATGTCGGATTATTGACATTCGCATAAATTGGGTAATCATAATGTCTTGCTAGAGGCCACTTATGATTTGTGGGCTAGAAATAGAATTTCAAGCCCACTACCAACGTTATGTGAACCTACAGGGTCACACACTTAGAACAGACCAATAACGAATTTTGGGGTAACTGTGTCTAGGTTCGATGAACCTAATAATGTCCATATTCGATGTACTAGATATGTCTAGGTTCATTGAATCTGATATTATCTAGATTATTTGAATCATATTCGAATTACTGATATTATCTAGATTTTTTGAATCATATTCGAATTACAAGCATTATCTAAATTCTTTGAATCATATTCGAATTACAGTTTACCCTAGTTAAAATCTGACTCTATCTCGAAGTCAATATATATATATATATATATCTGTTTTAGGGTGTCTAGTCTCATTAAGAAGAGAAAAAACGTTCTCTCATTAAAAAAGGTAAAGAAATTAAAACCCTAAAAATTAGAGAGAGTCATTTAACGCAAAAAGAGGGTGCTAGCACACCAATTCGTTTTTGAGAGAGTCTGTTCGTGTGGATACCTGCAGAGGACGTTGCTCTAAGTAACAACGTCTAAATCCTATCCTGATTACTAAAAGCTCGAATTAGGGTGTTACAAGAGTGAACCTGCTCTCTCCTTTCCAGAATCTTGCCCGTTTTGTCATCCTGGTAAGATTTCATGACTTTCTTATCAATCTAATCGAATTGCATGGATCCTGCGAGGGTTTTGTGGGAATTAATTTTTAATTTTCGCTGCGTATTTGAATCACAAAATCCAACAAAACCCAACAATTATACAAAAGGGTTAAGGAAAAAAGGGCCATTGAGGACTTGGTTCTAAGGAAAGTGACTCCAAAAACAAAACTGAGAAATACTAGTCCTGTTAAGTCCCAATTGGAAAAGGACCTTACAAGGTTTGAAGTGTCATATAACCAAGGACATATGTACTTGAGTCCATGACAGGTTGATATATTGAGCACCTATAGAATGCCGAGAATTTGCGTTTCTATTACCTGTAACTTCTTATTTGTTCTCTTTTTAAGTTATGTTTTTGTTAAGCTTAGTTTTCAGCTGAATTAATGTGGACTACAAGGTTTGAAGGACCCTACAAGGTTATTTCTTATTAAGTCCCAATTGGAAAAGGACCCTACAAGGTTTGAAGTGTCATATAACCAAGGACATATGTACTTGAGTCCATGACAGGTTGACATATTGAGCACCTATAGAATGCCGAGAATTTGTGTTTCTATTACCTGTAACTTCTTATTTGTTCTCTTTTTAAGTTATGTTTTTGTTAAGCTTAGTTTTCAGCTGAATTAATGTGGACTACAAAAATTAGTTAAATCAATAAAGTTAACCTCCAAAGAAGTTGTATTTGTTTTATTTTCTTGCCTTCATTTATTCTCCATGTTTTTTTTTTTTTGTCAAAATACAGTCAAATACTTAACTCTTGATAAGGGCGTAGTAGTCCTACTAAAAGTCCTCAATGTTTCCAAAAAATAATACTTGCATTAATTAAGAAAAAGTACAAAAAAGAGGCCTATGCCTTAGAGTTAAAAAAAGGGGCTACATATATTGCCTATATGCCTCCAATATTGCCTTCAGTGGTCTTCTCTGGACCAATTGTAGCGTCATCAATAGAAGCTGAGGCACCAAAAGAGTAGAGAAAAGAAAGGTCGAAATCAGGATGAATAGCTTTGATTTGTTCCACAACATGCTCACTTGCAGACATGAGAATGGCCTTCTAATTTTGAAAGTACTCCTCAAAAGACTAATATTACTCGACTGCAATGACGGCAACCGAGGTGATCTCTTTGGCTTTCTTCTTTTCTACTTCATCGACCTTTGTCTTGAATTCTTCCTAATTTTTCAAAAGTTATTCCTTTTCTTTCTCGACCGTGTTAGTAAGCTCTTTGATTTTATCCGAGAGCTTTTTGGTCTTATCCTTCTCAACTTGTAAAGGATTTAGAGTCTTGACATTTTTGTCTTTGGTATCCTCGACCGTCTTCCTCTTGACATCGAGGAGGGCCTTTAAAGACTCGATCTCCTTGCGAGGCCCTGCAGTGTTATTCACAAATTGTTCAATTTCCCCATAGGAGATCAGGGCTATCATGAGAGCCTGTAATAGAAGATAAAATTTTGATAAAAGGCATTGTGTAACACGATGAGAGAATGGAAAAAGGGAAAGTAGAAGTAATACATACCTTGACCTGAGATCAAATTTGCTCCCTGTGATGCTCGAGAAGGGTAGACTTCTCTACAGAAGCCCAATCCTAGTAAAAAATAAATTCACTGAATCACGGAGGGAGCACAAGCATACTCCTGACTTGGGCATCTATTAAGTCGCCCACAATGAAGTTGGGGACTTGAACTTGACTCCCTGGTAGAAGGCGGACAGGCTTAGTTGTCGGGAGAGTGGGTAAGTAAGGATCTTTGACCACTAGTCCCTTATCTCGTCGCCCACGAGAGGAATCATTTTCTATGCTCTTGTTCTTGGAAGGAGGCACATCGTTGGCTTTCTTTTTCTTTTGGCGAGGAAGAGGAGGCTTCTTATCACCAATTGCCCATTGGTGCCAGGATTGTGTTTCTAATGTAGTTCATGTAATCCTTTCATGATATTATGATTTATGAGGATAAAACCTATGCGATTTATTAACAATTCATGTAATAATTTTTATTATGATTTTGTAAATAAATATAATAGTTTTGTTATACTAGTCATAGATCTTTTAATTATATATAAGAAGTGTTCATATATATAACGTATAATTTTAAAGGGCAGAGTATAAAACTTTAGCTTACAATTGATAAATAGAGTTTTTATTTTTAAAAGAAATTTGTGGTTATGTTTTTTTCATTATAAATAAGATTGTCTTATTTGAATTATAGTAATTAACACTATTAACTAGAGACACTAAGATATTTAGAATATAATAATCTAGGACCTAACTTGAATTATAATTCTGATGTAATTTCGTAATCAAAATTAAATTACATTATTGTTGACTGTTTATGGATTCACTTTATTCCTAGGTGACTAATGGATTCACCCTAATATTAAGAATGAAAATTAAATCCTATTATTGTTGACCATTTTTAGATTCACCTTAATCCTAAACAACTACTAGATTCACCATAATAAGATTTAAATTCTTTTATTGTTGATGATTTATGAAATATATAGAAAATTTATGTAATAATTGTCATCGTAATATTTGTGAAAAAATATTATAGGGTTGCTTTATTAGTGATAAGAAGTGTTCACATATAAACGATATAACTTTAAAGGACAGTGTTATTTATTTTCATTATAAATAGGATGATTTTATTTGGGTGGTTGTAATGACCACTTCTAATTAGAGACACGAACATGTTTAGAATATGTTAGGCTGAGACCTCGATAGAATTATAATTTTTATCTAATTTCATTAAAGGAATTAAATACTCAATTTTGACCAATTATGGATTCACCTTAATCTTAATTCGTAAGTGATTAATAGACTTACATCCATTTATCAAGCTTTCGATTTTCCAATTAATGTTAATTTATCAAAAACTGAATAAGTTGAAGACATAATATTATAAATAGTTGGGAGCATTATTTTTAGAGACAGAGAACCTGTTGCTTCTTTAAATGAGTACTAATATTTCCATCAATATTGATTTAGTACTTGCATAAGTTAGATCTTTAACTTAATTGATATAAGGTATTAAATAAACTCTCTTTGCATCCGTGATAATATCATAAAAATAAAATACCTATTAGAAAATCAATGAGCCTTATGCAAAAAGATGTAATTAGAAAAGTTTGCTAAAAATTATAACCTAACTTTATTTATAAATAATATAACTAGATAAATGGTTATGATGATAAATGAGCTTAAAATTATTTTGTTAATTTACATCTTTGATTTTGTAGCGGCATGAATCAAAGTTATTTATTATGTTGAATTTAACTGTTAATGTGGTTAACTTGGTAGCTCCGACGATTTACAATCCTATAGAAATAAGTAAAAATAGCCAAAAATAGGTTTTTTGTATTGGTGTTGGCATGAATTAATAGCACTCGAGACACATATACGAATCCATGTAACATTGATATATTTATGCTACACATATTTTTTGTAAAATATATTTCGGTTGCACATAACGTATGCATTTTTATTGTTGAGATAAACGATGTTAAGTAGTTATCTATTTTATTGGATAAAATAAATGTGATAAGTACAAAATATATTTATTTCAATGGTTAAAAATTATGATTTTGATTGTCCAAATATTAGATGATAATTTAGAGAGCAAGGCATTGTTTAATTAAAAGTGACATTTAGCAGTCCTCTCTGCAAGAGAATTGAGCTACTTGCCCACTCCTTGTAGGAGGTGGGTGATTTCCATGTTTCCATGAATATGATTTTGGATAGTAGAATTTTAAACTAACGGTCTTTACAATAATACACCATCAGTGGAATTTAAAAAAAAAAGCTCTAACTATAGACTTCCCCTTGTTATGCCAAGGTTGTTCTGTGGTGTTGTATTTGTACTGTATTATTGTACATGGACTTTTAGGCTGTCAAGACGTGGTTATCTTTAGTAATTTTATCATTTATGAGCCGGTGTAGTTTTGATGGATTTTGTCGTTTAGTTTTTTTTTAATTCCGGTTTAATTTTCGCTTAATTTTTATTTAAACTTTAATTAATCATGGCCTGTTCTCGGGTAGTCATAGGTACTCTCTCCCTCTCCCTCCCTTCCTCATATCAAACCACCTTTTTTTTTTTTTACTCTTTTTTGTTTTAATTTTTTTAATATTTTAACCTTAATGTTTATTATTTAGAAGAATGGTAGTTTAAGACAATTGTATCAAATTTAACAAACCAGTCGTATGCAACAAAAGTTACAGGTTTTAAAGATATGGAACTAAAGTTTACAAGTTTTAAGGACATTTGACTAAAGCATCCTGCGATTTTTTTAAGCTCTCAATGACTCAATCTTTAAAACATGGCAGAAAATTCACTCTTCAAGTCCTCCTTTGCCTTTCTTCTTGTAAAAGTTTATGGTTGAGTAGCCGAAGCTGACTTTTAAGTTCCTCCAGAATTCATTGCCACAGCCAATGGCAGACGAATTTTGTCGTTCTTCATGTTTTTGTATGGGTTTGGGCCTCCAGACTGCATTTTCTCGTGCAAATCATATATGGTAATTACATATTACTCCTGTGTTCATTATTCAAATAGTTTTTCAACATCTTTAGTTTTACACAACTCATTACTTAACATCTAGGCAAACGACCAAGCACCACCTAAGATAAATGGATTGATTAGTTTTAGAGAGGGAGAAAAAGAGAAAGATGGAGAGATTGACTTTGGTTGAAAAAAGATAGGAGTGTTTTTTGGTAAACAGAAAATGGGTCTGAGAAAGAAAGGGAAAGATAAAAGTGTCTAAGTTAGAGGTTAGAGGAAAAAACAAAGATTTTATTAAGAGAGCCATTAATTGGGACATACAACTTTATAGTACTAGTGTATGTTGGTTTTTGAAAAACGTTTTTCACAAAATATAACAAAAATATGATAGTGGTGTAACCATGTATAACAAAAATTTTCTTAAAATTTTTTTAAAACGCTATAGATTATATTAATTTAAAACTTAAATAAATATACTATACTTCGTTTATCAGAATGACCAGAGATGAACTGGAATTTAAGGAATAACAAAGGACGCTATTAATTTGAAGAAACCACGTTCTTTCTTGCCTAGTCCTCGGCATCGGTTTGGACGTACATGTGGGCATAAAAGGAATATGGTTTTCTATAAAATTACTTAACTAATTTAAGTCACCCATAAATCTCAATACATACGGAGAACAGGTCTTCAGATGAAGAACTTTTCTTCTCTCTCTTTTTCTTTCCATAGGCCTAAGGGAGAGAAACTAGCAGAGTAATCTTAGTCTCTCCAAGACTCACAAGTGTATCTCAAATGAATAAAGGAGGCCTTTATTTATAGAGAATAAGTGAGATAATTAATTTTGGAAAGTCCTTTTTGTTTTAATTTAATATCAAATTTTTAATTAAAAATAAAAGAAACAAGTTTTCCCTTTTCGGTACTATGATAGGTGCCACATGTGGTACCATTCTTTATACAATCAAGTGTAAATACTGCTTGTTACCCAATCTCATTAGTTTTTATATTTAACTTTCCATATTTGAATCAAATCACATTTATTCAAAATTAGAAATACTAAATATAGAAACTCTGTAAACAAGTTATGATATGCACAAGGGACTTTTCTTTTACTGTTGATGGCGCCACACACATAGTGGGACCATCCCATTGTGTGCGCCACCTACACAGTACGACACACCCACAATGTTTCTTATAAAATTAATTATGTTATTTTATTTTGTTAAATAATCTAGTTATTTACTAAATATAAATTAATTAATAATTAATTTTAAGTTATATTTAATTTAGAATTCCATAATTCTAAATTAATTATCTAAATTAATAATTCTACTTGTCCAAATAGTATATATAAGGATAAAGGGGACTAATGGATCCATAATTTCAAAGTCTAATAAAACCAATATATTAATTAAACTCTTTAATTAATATATTACTCTTTTATTAATTCCAGTGTAACTCTACTAAATACTTGAAATTACACTCTTGAAATTATAGATATGTAATTTTCTCATTTCTTAGAATCGTCTATTTGACATAGCCATTACATATAAGTCAATCATCCATAAATAAGTTATAATCAGAGCTAGGTGAAATCTGTTAACCTCCTTAATTACTTTTTTATCCTTGAGTGCCATTGATTCTCTAATGACCAATAAATTTAGATACTTAATCACGAATTAAACACTTTTATCAATACTCTAGAGAGTTATTTCTATGCTTCTCGGATAGTGAAGGAATGGATTCCATTTTGTAATATTAACAATCTTAAATACTTATTTCATTATGCCTTCAAGATAAAAGGAATAAGATTTGGTTCTCAGATCTATATCGAGTAAATCAAAAGACATAAATCCATAAATGCGAGTCTGCTAATAACTCAAGATTAAAATCATTTTATATATGACCATTGATGGATGTGATTAGAACTTGCTATATTTAATGAAAATTATTGGTTGTTCATATCACATAATGTCTCGCTCCTATATATTCTCATCATGTATAGTGTACTCATTTAATGACTCACTATATTAATGGTTCAGATAAGACTTTCATTCTCAATGGAAATTACCTGCATAAGTAACGCTCGATTAAAGATTCTACAATTTAATTGAATAATCAATTATAATAATTAATTATATGTAACTGACCACTTTAATTATCATCCTTAAACATTATTCTCTTGTATTATCCTCTTGTATATAACGCTTATATATAATATTTAAGATCGTATAGATAATTATGGAATTGTAATGATATCTATAAAGTCTTAAAAAATACATACACATAGATTTGATGAATAAATTCACTTTATTTATTTGTTAATATGTCATTTCCAAACATCATATGCTTTAAGGGCATCTATCCTAACCATCTCCCACTTGTGCTAAAGCAGATAAGAGATGTTAATCCATAACCCTCTAGATGCTTTTCAAAACTTTGATTGGCAAGGTCTTCATAAACAGATATGCTAGGGTACTTGCCAACACGATCTTCAACACTCTCAATCACCTTTGTGGTATATATCTTGAACCAAATAATACATTCTCTCTACATGCCTTGTGCCTTTGTGGTTTCTTGATTCTTTTAATGTTTGTGATTGTTGCATTGTTATTGCAGCACAGTCTAAGCAACTTATCCATTGTTGTATTGCCCAAAATGTTGGTTTAAACAAGGTCAATTGAAATACAATAAGGGTGTTCGCATCCACAAAGAGGTGGGAATTTAAGAGATTTACAAATTTACAATTTAAAATGGCAAGGGTTTTACAAACAAAATTTAAAAGAAAATAATATTTTCAAGAAATTCAAATAAGATTTTAAAACATGAAATTAAAATGATAAAGCTTTGAAATCCCTTGCATGTTTTGTAACTAATATGGATTTTAACTTTGAATATTAATCATCAAAAGCATTTGAGCAAGCACTTTTGCTATTTCTATAAGTAAACCTAAAGTAACAATATATCAAGCTATAATGCAGTAAGGATTCTCCTATATAAAGTAGCAAAATAACCACTTTTTACTAGTGATTTTGTGCACCAACTATGAAAATCATAAGTGTTGTCACTACAATTAAAATTAACATAATTTTAAGATAAAAAAGAAAATAATAAATTAAAATTAATATGTTTTAATGGAATAAAATTTTGCATTAATTTCAGTAGAACCTCGTCTTATGAAATATCTAAAATCGACAATGTAGTAAGTCATACTACAGTAAAAGATATTCCATAAAATTAATTATTATTTCATTATTTTTAATATTAATTATGTAACACAATTAAATTACATAAAGAAAGCATAATTAAATTAATATAAAAAAGGACGGCATGACAACATTAACAATAATGATATAAAACATGGAAAATATAATTTATTTCATAAGAATGTAAACATTATAATACAGATGTAGAGTTAAAAACTTTACTAGAGTACTATGCTTACAAAATCATCTCCATGCCTCACTAGATTCTCTACACTAATTTAAGCATTATTTATTATTTTTGGTGAGGTCAGATGAGTGCTCTAGTAGCATCTCCCCCAAAAAGAGAAGACTGTTGAGCTTAAGACTTAGCAAAAAAAAAGACCAAGAAAAGAAAAGAAGAATGGGGGTTGCCGATTAGAGGGAAGGCATCCTATTTTATAGTGTTGGAAAAACACTATTTAACAAATAATAATAATTATTTTATTTATTATTGAATTATATTATTATTATTATTATATTATTATTTTGCTTCTACTTGTTGCAGCAAATTGCCAACTTGCATGCAAGTCGAGTTTTTTTTTTTTTTACTATGTCGTGCTGATGCAGGAATTATTTTTATTTGTTGTCTATTTTTGCACCTTT
This sequence comes from Artocarpus hirsutus, assembly GCA_946598075.1. Lineage (NCBI taxonomy): Eukaryota > Viridiplantae > Streptophyta > Magnoliopsida > Rosales > Moraceae > Artocarpus > Artocarpus hirsutus. The sequence continues at coordinate 87,526 of CAMOHE010055669.1, forward strand.
TTTTTTGCACCGTTTTACTCTCTTTTTTTTTTTTTCTAGATTTTCAAATCTAAAATTTACAAACACACTAAAATTAATTATCTTACAATTTTTTTAAAAATAAACCAAAAATGAATAAAAACTAACAAATATAAAAATATGGTACAAACCTAATTTGGTTATATCGAAAATACTACTTAAGACATAAAAATATGTTACAAATTACTAAAAGCATATTACATATATTTATAAACTCAAAACATACCATAAATCTTATTAAGACTACAAAGCAAATTACAACATAAAAATTAACAATTTATCGATTAGACACAAAACAAAGATTTAACACACAAAGACGACTCTAAAAATTACAAAAAATATACTTAAACATATAAAGACACTAAAAACACGTATTATGACACATTTCCAAACTAAGACATAAAAACACTGTTAAACACAAAAATGTTATTAATTAAGAGATTTTATGACAAATAATAATGCAAAAAAGTGATTTTAGCTTTAATAAAAGTGCATTTTTACATGTTCATTATCTATATCTAGAACAAATTCTAGATTTATCAAGAATTTTTGAAGCTAGACTACTTCCAAGGATGCTTCGTAAGTAGCCATGTATTCAACCTCCATTGTCAAGTTACAAACACACCATTGTTTTACACTCCTCTAGACAACGATTCCATCACCACGAGTGAATACACATCTTGAGATCAATCTTCAATCATCCTTATCTAATTGAAAATCAAGATTGATGTAACCATGGAGAGATAAATCTCCACCAAAGTACAAAAGCTTATAGTTTCTTGTTTTTCGAAGATACTTAAGAATGCACTTCACAACCGTCTAGTGATCAAATCTTACATTTGACTAAAACTTATTGACTATCCCCATTGCATAGCAGATCTCAGGCCTAGTACCTTGCATAGCATACATCAAGCTTCTGACTATCGATGCGTATGGGAAACAACTCAAGTTTTCCTACTCCTGAGGAGTCTTTGGACGCTGCTTTTAAGAGAGATGAATGCCATGTCTAGAAGGCAAATTTCTTCTCTTGAAGTTATGCATTCCATACTTGACAAGCACTTTGTCTATGTATACACATTGAGATAATGCCAATAGTTTCTTCTTGCAATCCCGAGTGAGTTGGATCCCAAGAACATAGCTTGCCTCTCCCAAATATTTCATTTGAAATTGGCTAGCCAACCACTCTTTTACTTGTGACATTGAGTCCTTGTCATTCCCAATGAGCAGGATGTCATCAACGTAAAGTACTGAGAAGACCTTTTTTGTTTCTTTCATGTACTTATAGACACATGGTTCATCTTGCTTCTATTCAAAACTTTAGGACTTAACAACCTCTTCAAACCTGATGTTCTATGATCTAGAAACTTGCTTAAGTCCATAAATGGACCTTTGTAGTTTGTAGACTTTCTATTATTGGTCTTCAGTTATCAAACCCTCAAGTTGTGCCATAGTAATGGATAGCCACTAAGAAACGTTGTCTTAACATCCATCTTACAAATCTCGTAATCAAAATACGTAGTAATGGATAAGAGTATCTGAATATACTTTAGCTTTGTAACTAGGGAGAAAGTCTTTTCATAGTCGATTCCCTCCCTTTGGATATAACCTTTAGCTACTAGCCTTGCTTTGAAAGTCTCTACTTTCTCATCCAGTCCTCTCTTTCTCTCATTTACCTATTTGTACCAATGGGTTTTACTCCTTCCAAAAGATTAATAAGTTCCCAAACTGAGTTAGAATACATGGATTCTATCTCGAATTTCATGGCTTCTTGCCACTTTTCTTTGTCATAATCTTCCATTGTTGAATTATAATTCAATGTATCTTTTTCTTGTCACTCATAGCAACTAGTTATGCTTATCCTTGATAAAGAGTGGGTAATCTTATTTCCCACATGCTATGACAAAGCACCGGAGGTATTTGACTGGAAGCTTTGGCCTCTTTGGTCTACTGCTCAAAAACTCTTGCCAGCTCCTTGTGGGCTGATCTAATTGACAAGTAACTCTTCAAAACTATTTTACTCTTTGGTTTCATGTCTTACATATAGGTAAGCTCAAGAAAGGTGGCATTTTTCACTGCAAGCACCATCTTGTCATGAAGACTATAGAACGAACCTCCTTGTGTACATGAGGATAACCTACAAAGATATAGACTTCTAAATGGGGTTCTGACTTCCCGGTCTTAGCCTTTAGCACATGAACTAGACACCTGCATATTTAGATGTGCTTTAAACTAGGTTTTCGGCTATTCTACAACTCTAGAGGTGTCTTAGGTATAGACTTAGAAGGAACCAAGTTTAAAATATAAACTATGGTCCTTAAAGCATATCCCCAGAAAGATGTAGGTAAAGAAGAATAATTCAACATTGATATCATCATGTCGAGTAGCATTCGATTTCTTCTTTCAACAACACCATTTTGTTGTGGTGTTTCAAATGCAATGAGTTATGAAATTATTCCACTTTCCATCAAGTGGTTTGTGAACTCTGTTTCTAGATACTCATCTCTTCAATCTATTCAAAGCACCTTTATTTGCTTCCCTAGTTACTTTTTAGCTTCTACATGGAATTTTTTAAGCTTTTTAAAAGTCTTAGATTTCTTGTGCATTAGGTAAGCATAAGCATGTCTTGAATAGTCGTCAATAAATGTGACAAAATATTCATACCTAGCTTTTGCTTGGGCATTTTTAGAGGTCCACATACATTACTATGTATCAATTCAAGAGGTACTTTGGCTCTTATCCTTCTAGCGGAGAAAGATCTCTTGGTTATTTTATGTTTCAAATAAGATTCACAGATTGGGAGTTCACTAAAATTTAGTCCTTTCAAAGGACCATCCATTATAAGTCTCTCACTCTTGTTTAGGTTAGTGTGACCAAGTCTAAAATGCCATAGATATGTGTTATTATCAGGAAAAATCTTTTGCTTTTATTCTTTGGTTTAGTTACTTTGAATGTTTTAGTATTAAGCAATAGCTTAGGACTAGGTCTAAGAAAATATAAACCATCATTTAGTTTTTCAAAATATATATTTAAATTGTGACTTGAAATAGAAACGATTTTATTATCAAAAGAAATTTTAAGCAATTGTTCATTTAATCTAGAAATAGAAATCAAATTTGTTCTAAAACCTAGAATAAATAAACATTATTTAAAACTGAATAATTATTCCTAAAATGAAGTCTAACTTTTCCCACTTTTTTAGCCAAAACCCTAGCTTCATTGCCCACAATCATTGTGTACTTTCTGGTGGTAAGCTTGCGTGAAGAACTAAGACTCTACAAAGAAGGAAAAACATGGTTAGTTGCTCCCGAGTGAACGACCTAGGTTGAAAACTCATTCTCTACAACTCATGTTCCTAGAACTAGTAAAATCGCATTTAACATGGTTTTTATTCTTCTCCACCTCCTCAAGATACTTCTTGTAGTTTTTCTTCCAATAGCCTAGCTGATAATAGTGGAAACATTTTCCTTCTTTGTGTCAGAGATTGCCTCTTTGCCCTTGTCAGCCTTCTTAGGCTTCGTCTTGTTCTTCTTAGACTAGGCTTCCTAGCATTCTTGTTCTTTCTCTTTTTTGCTTTTGGAAGATGTAACGCCTCAACCCTCTACGGGCCCACCTGGTGGGACCCCAACATAGTCAAGTCTTATACTCATTACTCATATGTACTGTCCCTTGTGGGTACCTAGTAGCCCTCAGGGATTTCTTCCTGTCCCCAATACTTGAACCCAGGACCTCCCTACTTATAAGGTTTTTAAGTCAAATGTTGGTACTAATTGATCGTGAAGCCAAGACCTTTCTGCTTATAAGGTTCTTAAATCAAATGTTAGTACTAATTGATCTTGAAGGTCAATTGGTACCAACATTTGACCTAAGAACCTTATAAGCAGGGAGGTCTTAGGTTCAAGTGTTGGGGGGACGCAAAAAAATCCTTGAGGGCCACTAGGTGTCTAAAGGGGATAGTACATATGAGCAACAAGTATAAGACCTGACTATGCTGAGGTCCCGCCAAGTGGGCCCATTGGGGGTTGAGGTATTGCAATAAAAACGTGTGTTACTTTTTATTGTAACACTTTAGCCCCCCTATGGGCTCACCTGACAGGAACTCGACGTAGTTGGGTCTTATACTCATTATTTATACGTACCGTCCCCTCTAGGTACCTAATGGCCCTTAGGGATTTTTTCGCATCCCCCAACACTTGAACCCAAGACCTTCCTGCTTATAAGGTTCTTAAGTCAAATGTTGGTACCAATTGACCTTCAAGATCAATTGGTACCAACATTTGACTCAAGAACCGTACAAGCAAGGAAGTCTTGGGTTCAAGTTTTGGAGGACGTGAAGAAATCCTTGAGGGCCATTAGGTACCTAGGGGGGACAATACACATGGAGTATAAAACCCGGCTATACGGGGTCCTACTATGTAGGCCCATAGGGGGTTAAGGCATTACAATTCAAGATCAATTGATATCAACATTTGACTTAAAAACCTTATAAGCAAAAAGGTCTTAGGTTCAAGTGTTGGGGGACGTAAAAAAACCCCTAAGGGCCACTAGGTGCCCAGAGGGGACAGAATGTATGAGTAATAAGTATATGACCTGACTATGTTAGGGTCCTGCCAGGTGGGCCCGAGAGGGTTGAGGCATTACAGAAGAACTGGCTTCAGTAATATTTTGTTCACACCTCTTTGCACCTTGAATAGATTCATATTTCTAAAGCTCATTCAACAATTAAGTGAGCCCTATGTGCATACTATTTTTTGACATAATTAGTCCTGAACTATTCGAAGGCAGGACTCAGAATTTCTAAGATCATACCCACTTGTATTCCCTCATCTATGGTTGCTCCATTAAGCTCAGCCTCATGCAAATGTTTGATTAGATTAAGCACATGGATGCAAACAAGGGTGCTTCCTCTTGTTGTTCATGAATAACTTTACAGCATCAAGATGAACCTTCTTGTTTGGTTGCCCAAACATACCATCTAGTGACTACATTATCTCATAAGAAGTCTCCATCTATTCATATTCTTATGAGTCACTTCAAACATTCCAGCCAAGAGATAACACTTGGCTTTTTGGTTGACCTTCTGCCAACAAGCATACGCTTTATGGTCTGTTACTCTAGCATTTGTGGCAGGGACCAGAAGGCACTTCTCTAATAGGACGAACTTGTATTTGTCATTAATGAGTATTAGGTTCATGTTACTTTTCCATTTGGCATAGTTCTTGCAAGCAAGTTGTTCAAGTATGAATAGGTTGACTATAGGATTAGACATTTTTGCTAGAAAATAAATAAATTAAAATTTAATTTGTGTGCATGAATATCATAAACTAAATAAATGAGTTTTTTTTTATAGTAAATATTATGCGTGGATGCACATAAAAAATACATAAAACATGTTTACTAAATACAACCAAAGATAATTCAATTTATCACAAATAAAGTGTCGCCATAGAGTAGGTCAAATTGTTTGCAAATCAAACCGAGAAACTCTTAATTAATAAATATTCAAAATGTCTCATATTTTCACATTTATTAGCTACCATTATTTTGGTCAAGATGCAATTAATATTTAATTAGATCTTTATGAGTGTAACCCACCATTTCAGATTCTAAAGACTTAACTCTAAAGTGCCATCATAGGGTTGGAAAAATTAGAGGTACATTCTGAATTATTATCGCAAGGAAGAATAACTTGTATAGATCTAAATGGATGGCCTATGTGGGGAGGATGAAATCAATGTTGTCTCGAGGCGCCACTTAAACCTTACGATGTTATTATAACAGTGGAGACTAGTGGATGATATTATTATATAACCTTCTACCACTTAGTATTTTGAAAATATGTATTTTTATTTATAAAACATCACATGGTTTACAATTTCTAGTAATATAAAAAGACATATGAAATTCTAACTTTTAACTCTTAAATTCAGTTTCATATATTAATACTATTTTGCAAATCAAATTTTGCAACTGTTAATCAATTTAATCTCATTAATTTAGTTTACAGGGCATATTCCATATTTGTTATTAAAATAATTTTAATGCAATAAATAAATATGCATGTATGCATCGTATGTTATAAGACATATGAGTAGGCACACTAAACTAATATGACATGTTATAATCATGAACATGTAATATATTAGCAACATAAAACAAAACATTGAATTCAGTAATTGAGATGGATTTGACCGGGTTCCTTGGATATTTAAAATTACATCCTAATTGAAATAATATAAATAAAATAAATTCCTAATCTATTTAATCTTCATAATCTTCATGGGTCTTCTTGTAGTCCTCTTTGTGTCGCATTGGTATTTGGCACCACGGTGCTTCACATTTAGTTTCGCATACGGCCATACACCTATTTTGCCAAGCTAGAGCAACAATACAGCCTAGAATGTAATGCTCTGTTTTTGGAATTTTCTTAACGGTTTCTCAAACCGTCAACCTCCAGCTATCTAATGTTCGTTAGTTCTAATTCTCTAGATCTTTATAGGACTTTAAGTCTTCAATATTTTTCCTGCTTCAATATTTTAATAATATAAATTATAGAAACTATAAATTACAAAAAATGCTAACCCTTTAATTTTTGGCAAACATCAATTCTAATGAAAAACAAAATAACGATTGTCAAATAGATCCTTGGAGCCATATAATTAATGACTAAATCCACCATCCATACATTCACTATTCATCACATAAATTAATAAACAATAAACACACATATTAATGCAAAGTTCCTACCTATCACATACACACAAAATACAAAGCATATATATTTATTTATAATCGATTATCTCATGATCAAACTCTTAAATTAATATATTCTATAGCTGGTCCTATAACTAATTGTTGGCTTTCAAGAAATGTTTTGCACAAAATATAGTAGAAACGTGGTAGTTGTGCATATCGTATATAACATAAATTTAACGCTATACATTATATCTATGATGCCCAGTATTCTTACATGCTTGTTGGCCAATGCATTGGATGATTTCACGATATTAATTGCATTAAATAATGTTTCATAATCATTTGAGATGTGTTTGATTATATTAATAGCATAACGTACAACTTCATTTAAATGTATAGCTAAATGACTTAGGATTTCTTCAAGATGGATCTGGTTTAGAAAAAAAATGAAAAAGTGAATTCTAATGGTATTTGGTATATAATTATAATGGATGGATTGAAATTAGGAGTTCAATGATGTTCTTAAGGCTATTTATGAAGAAAATGCCATTTTATGTGAAGTGAAGTTATGTATGTGTTTGGAATAATTATTAAAAGAGACTTTATGACAAGTAATGAATCTCATAAAATGTTATTAAGAATAATACAAGGTCCTTTATAAGAGGATGGTGTGTGTTTTGGTGGTAAATTTACCTTGAAACCCTAAATAAGTGACCTTTTGGTATTCAAGTTTACAAACTAAATTAGGGTTTTAACATATTGGCAATTAAGTAAAAAAATCATATTATCCAATGTTTGAGTGTATTTGAAAAAGATTTAGAAAATTTGGTAAAGTTTTGGTGAAAATCTATCAAAGTTTAGAAACTAGTATTTTTTATGTATTGAAAATTTAGTATGACCAAGTAGACCTAAGTTAGTAAGTTAAATGAGTGGCTATGGTTTAACTTTTAATTAGGATTGTGTATGAGTATTTTATATACTAGATTACTGTTGTGTAAGCTGCAAAAGAGGGATATTAATCAGGCGAAGAAGAGAATACTTAAATGTTAAGTAATTTAAGGCGTGTGTGGTACTTTAAAAAGAATTAAGCAAGTAGATGAGCTCATTTCAGCTCACTTTCTCCTAAATCCAACCCTTTTATGGAGATTCCATCTAGGATACAAGAAGATAAGCCTATCTCCAAGTATCTTGGTGAAGATTTGAGTGGTGATAAGAGAGAAAAACCGAAACTAGTCAAGGTAAGCTTGATTTTATGGTTTTTAGGTTCAATCTTTCAAGACAATGGGATAAACCTATAATCTAATTCTTTTGGACAATTCTAGGGTTTATTTTAAGTGCTTAGAAAGACCATAAGCCCTGGTTTCATCTTCTTGAAGTGGAAAAGGTAAAATTGGAGGTGAAGAGTCCAAGTTGCTTCGCTAAGCTAAGAATTTGTGAACTATTTTTAGGTTTCTTTATTTGGTTGCATAAACAGACTTTAGGACACAATATGGGCATAATTTTAATGCTGTTCAAGGTTAGAAATCATAGAAAAATGATCTAATAAAAAGGGATTTGGTTGTTGGAATGAAAAGTTTTGGAATTGTGTGAATTTTAGAGAATTTGGGGTTGATTTGTGGTCTTGTGAATGCCCTAGAATTTGTTTTTGTTTGCAAATTATTTTGATGAATTTTAAACTTTAGGGATGATTAAAAATTAATGAAAAATGTTGCCCAAATTCTTAGAAAAAGTTTTGAACTGTCTGGAAACCAAAAGTCCACTTTTGTTCTTAAAACTAACTAGTTTTGCCATGTTACCAATCTTTTTTTTTTTTTTGGATACTTTAAGGGACTTTTGGGATTAAGTTTGATATTTTATCCTCTATATTGCATGAGTTTATGAGTTTTACTAAAATTGCTATTCTTAGTAATATTTTTACAAGCTAAGTTCTTTATTTTTTTTGGAAATACATAGAAGTGTTAAGAGGTTTAAAATTATAACTTTTAGTTCTAGTTTTTACCATCTTTCTTCCTAGTTAAAGTGGTTGTAGCATAGTATATTTATTGAAGAAACTATAAGGTTATAATTAATATGTTTGTGGGGACTTTGTCTTTCTTTTTTTTAAGCTTGATTTTAAACTTGAAATGAGCTCCTTAACACTTAAACAACTAATATATGTTTAATGGGTTATAACGAAATATATACACCTATTTTTAGAAGGATTGGACACTAGATCTAAAGAGGAAAAATCCCAACGTTAATTTACATTACTCCATAATACGAGGTAAGTAGAATTTCACTTACATCACCATAAATGTTGTACATGTTTGTATGTATAATTATGACTTTATGGAGCATAAGTAACATGAGCATGTTTTGATTTTGAGTATTATGCAAGCATGCATTATATGTTAAAAACATTGTACTCAAAATTTTATTTAAAAATTGAAGCATATAGGAAGAAGTTTTATGAGGTTTTATGGGTTACTTATGATGGGATGGTATATTTAATGAAGTTAGTCTTGATGGAGGTTGCTCTATTGTATTGTCTCAATGGAGGCTAACAGTTTTGATATGTTGTCTCTATGGAGACTTATGGACCTTATTATTATCTCGATGGAGACTTTCTTGATAGAGACTTGCAGTGTGGGAAGCCACACAATGGTATTAATAGTCCAAAAGAATTGACAAAAGAAAACCTACTTGTTATAGGACGCCCTAAAGAAAAATCGTGCACATGTTATGTTTTATAGAAAAAGGGTACAATGTAAGTTTCCAAAGAAAAGAAAAGTATGACTTATATGGGATCATTCATGGTATAGTCATTCATCTTACACATTAATTATACTTACTGGGTATAAGCTCACTTAGTTATGGTGATGCAGATAAGGACAATTCTCAACATCAGCAGTAGGATGCTAGATAGTTAGTTGGCGCTCTCCTCTAAACTTGAGGACTTATGTATATAGACAAAGTTAATCTGTTTTGGGACTTTTCACTTTTGCTTCCTTTTTGAATTCTTTAAAGGCTGTAGTTATAACATGGCTGATTTCACTTATTTTAAGATTTGTATTATATTGTGAATATAATATTAGCCCGTTTAAGTTTGTAAAGTTATACTCTAGTTATATAAAGAATTTCAAATATTCAAATTTTCTCATATTGTTATATTAACCGTGCGTGGTTAATATTATATTTGTAAATAATTAAGAGTAATAACACTTAATATTAGTATGTTGTGCATTTTAAACTTATATTAGGTGAGTGTTACAATATTAATCTAAGACTTAAATAAATATATTATACTTCATTTACCAAAGTGATTGGAGATGAACCAAAACTGAAAGAATAACAAAGGATGTTCTCAATTTGAAGAAACCACTGTCTTCCTCATCTAGCTGTCAGTGTCGTTGGACGTATGCATGAGCATAAAAGGAATTTGATTTTTGTAGGATCATTTGTAAATCTTAACACATGAGCAGAATGGGTCTTGGGATGAAGAACTTTTCTCCCCTCTCTTTGTCTTTCCACACGCCTAAGGGGAGAAACTAGTAGAGTAATCTCAGTCTCTCTAACACTCACAAATGTATCTCTAATGAATAGAAAAGGCCTCTATTTATAGATAATAAGAGAGCTAATAAATTTTAAAAAATCTTCTTATTTTAATTTAATATTAAATATTTAAATTAAAAATAAAAAATACAAGTTTCCTCATCACGACACTATGATGGGCGCCACACAAAGAGATTCTATACGCATGTGGCATTATTCACTATACAGTATAGGTGAGAACACTCTTGTTACCCAATCTCATTTGTTTCTATATTTTACTTTCTATATTTGAATTAAATGATATTAATTCAAACTTGAAAATACTAAATATGGAAACTTTGTAAACAAGCTTTGATGTGCACAAGGGACTTCCCTTAACTATTGACGTTGCTATATATAGTGCGACCATCCCATTGTCTATGCCACCTATACAGTGGGACCCACTCGTTGTGTGTCTTCTAAAATTAATTAATTTATTTTATTTTATTAAATAATCTAATTATTTAATAAATAAAAATTATTCATAATTAGTTTATTTTGAGTGATATTTAATTTAGAATTCCATAATTCTAAAGTAATTATTTAAACCAATAATTTCACTTGACCAAACAGTATTTACAAGGATAACGATGAGACTAATAGTAATTTTAAGCTCCAATAAAACTAATATGTCAATTAAACTCTTTAATTAATATATTACTCTTTTATTAATTCTAATGTAACTCCACTAAATACTTAGAATTGCACTCTTAAAGTTATAGATATTTAATTTACACATTTCTTAGAGTTGTCTATTTGATATAGTCATTATACAGAAGTCAATCTCTCTAATGAACAATGGATTCATGAACACAAATATTTAAGCCCTGAATCAATAGTCAAGAGAATTATTTATCTGCTTCTCGGATAGAAAAGGAAAGGATTCTATCTTGTAATATTAATATTCCCGAATATTTACTTTATTATGCCTCCAAAATAAGAGGAATAAGATTTGATTCTCATATCCATAAAGAGTAAATTAAAATATATAAATCCATAAATATGAGGATGCTAATCACTCAGGATTAAGATTATTTTATATATGACTATCGGTTGATGTGATTAGAACTTGCTATATATTTAACGAAAATTATTAGCTGTTTATATCACAGAATATATCGATTCTACATAATCTCTTTATGTACAGTACACTCATTTAATGACTCATTACATTAATAGTTTAAACAAGACTTTTCCATTCTCAATAGAAATGACCTACACAAATAATACTCAATTAAAAATTACATACTTTAATTGAATAATTAATTATATGTTAATGACTATTTTAATTATCATCCTTAAATAGCATCCTCTTATGTATATCGCTTTAATTGAAAATTATAAAAATCTTCCCCTAACAAAATTATTGAAATATAGTGTTGTTCTCCTACAAAATAACTGAAATATGTTATTTTATTCTTACAAAATAATTGAAATTTGTTATTTCACCTCTGTTTCACCAGAAAAATTATAATTATGCACCATTCAGTCATCGAAATGTGTAGTTATATATTTTTATTTAATAAAATACTATTTTTAATTTTTATGTAGTGCTTCTACTGAAGAGAAATTCTAGATCCGCCACTGCGTGTAAAAGTTGTACGATGAGTGGAGGGATAGCAATTTGGACTCATCTGAAACCTATTGCTCATTAAATTAACCCTTGCCTCAGCATCAATAATTTTAAATCAATCTGAACGGTCAACAACCAAGTGAAGTTTTAATTTTTCAAAAGAAAGTGATGGACTGTTGTAATCCGCTTATTAGAAGTGCTACGTGGACACTCAATTTATAGCCAATGCGACTGCTTAACGTATCTTCTCACGGTATTTAGCCAAATATCATATGCATGATTAGATTTAAATCATGTAGTTTACGAGGTACTGTTACTGCAAACAAATTCTCTGCATTTATTAGTATGTACTTAGAAAAGGAAAAAAAAGAAAAGGGAGGGTGCTCACGTCAATTGATTTTAACAAGATGTTAGTCAACTGATAAAAAATAACAAATTGCACTTTCATGGAAGTTGACAATAATAAATTAAAGTGGATTAGTCAACCCTTGTGTTTTTGCTAATTTTTTTAGTAGGAATAAAAATTATATATATCAAAATTGTGATTTTAATATATATGAATGATTAGAAACATGTCTACCAATTTGTGTTTTTAACGGATAAGTGCCTTCGAATAATAGTTGAACTCATAAATAATATATTTTTTAAATTTTTATTTATTGCGGGTCGTGTGTACGGTCCTCCTTTTGCATCTGTTCATTCTGGTTTTGCCCTGCGCCGCCATGTTCCACCAAAACCCCAGGAATTAAAGTAATGAACAAGCACTAGAAATCAACAATCTACACCTTGCAAGTACAACAATCCAATCCTTCAAAAATGGGGAAATTTCGAAGACGAAAGTCGTCAACATCCCCTTCCCATGAGAAAAAAGGACAAAAACAAAACAAAAAAAGGGAAATCGTAACAAGCTCCAAAGATCCAACTAGAACAAAAGACTCGATGGAGAAAACTCAAATCCCATGAATGTTATGAGGAAACAGTTAAGTTTCCACAATCCAAGAACTAAGACAAAATCAAGGAGAAACAGTTGACGACGCTTTAGTGGAACAGCTGTGCGAACTCCCCTGTTTCTGAGAACAGTGACAGAAAAAGAAAACCGCTTTGAGAGCTCGCCGGAGAACTCGGCCACGCTTCGGGATCAGACGCGGGGCTGAAGCTCTCGCGGGATGCGGTCGGAACCTTCTCGTCGGCGGCGGCGGCGGCGGCGGAAGCATTTGTTGTCCAGACATTGTTGTATAAGAAATGGAATGTTCGATGTGACAAGTAGTGAAAACGTCGGTGGTTTTGGGGTGAGCTGGAGAGAATGATAATTAAGAAATGAAATGCCGACGGAGAAGGTAGTAATATTAAGGCGTTTGAACCGCGTTTGAGCTTCTGTTAAACCGAGTAGGCTACGCGTCCGCGTAGGAGACGAGGGCTTGTTATGTTTTTTCTTTTTTTTTTTTTTTCTATGTCTGTCTAGCCTATATATTTTCTAAGATGTCTATCTATGCTTAGTGAAGCACTGATTTCTTTTTTGTGAGAGAGCCAAAACCATCTTCTTACGCGTCTCGGAAGAACGGAGCATTGGCATTGGTTGGTACGCAGTTCTCTTTCTTTTGGTTTGAACCGGTCTATTATTTTACTTTTTTTTTTAAGGGTGAACGGGTCTACTCCTTCGCTTGATATTCATTCATTTTTTTTTTTTGAATTTAATTAATTTTGTTATTCGATGATGAGTTGAGTATTGAATAATTTTTTTCTGAGGCATAAAATTTTTCGGACTTCCTTTTCTTTATATCTCCTATTTGAATGAAATAAAGTACGTTGTCATGAATTAATTTAGAGTATTGGAATATACGATGATTTGTTAGAGTATCTCTAATGTAATATTAAATTAATTTTTCAATGACAAATTTAATATTTATGTATAAAAAAATTATTTTTTAATGTAATATTTTAATTTAATGATAAATTTGTTATATGTTAAACTTGATAGTAAATCTATTGTTAATAGAATGACTTTTGCTTCAATATTTATAACATTCTCACTTTTTAATTTTTTTATTATTAGAAGTTTTGCTTATAAAGGTTTTAAGGTTTAATAATTATGACAAATACAACATTTTAAATATTATCATGTATTGAAGTATAAAATAAAAATAACACAAATGTGTTATTTTTATATTTTTTTTGACAAATATAACGTTGGTATTTGTTTTTGAACTGAAGATAGGCGAGTGGTTCCATTATTTATATACATTAACATACATACATAAGCATATATGAGTGTGTGTATCATGGCCTCATAGGCTCCCATTTTTAATATTTTTCAAACAACACATACATCTGTTAATTTTTTTAATTTTTTAATCGTCATATACGTATTCAGAATTGAACTAATCAAAATAAAATTTAAAATTACTACATATGCTCTAAGATTAAGATATGTATAGCCTTATTTTATTTTATTTTTGTGTAGAAATATATAGTTTGGGAAACTACTTGTTTGAACTTAACTTATTATAAAAATTTAAATTTTATGAGAGAAAACACTATAACAATATTCGTTTGAATTAAAAATTTTTTGTTCAAATGAAGTTATCAAATAGTCTCGTAATAAATAATTCATTTATCAAATACTCCATAAAGACTTTCTTGCTTTCACATCCTAAGAGTGGGCGTTATTTCTGCTGCAGATATGCTAGAAAAATCTATGTGGCTACTTCATCTTAAGTTAAATACTTTGTGATGGTCCTAGGCTCCTCAAGTTTTATGTGGTTCAAAGATTTGATGGATATTCATACTGCTAATTTACTCGTAGATTTAAACGGATGGCCTTCACCTTTAAAAAAAGGGCCTTTCCCCCTAGAAAAGTGATCTTTATTAGTGAGAAAGATATTTTGGATCAAGCTTCCAGTTAAAGCTCAGTCCGAGAAGTAGGGGATGGTCGTCAATGGTACCCAAGGAGAAGCAAGGTTTATATATGGATCTCTAATTTCCTAACTTGCCCTTTCCGATGGGTACCTCGAAACAAGGGAAAGCGTAACACATCATGAACTTCATTTTGTCAGGATTAAAAAGTAATAGAACTTCTAAAAAACATAGAAATCGTATAGTTTGTCATCGGATAAAAAAATTATAGGGTTATTTTCACTAATACCCTTGAAACTAAGTACTTTTCTTATTTTGACCTATGATATTTGTTGGGGCTCTTTCATAGCAGGCCCTTACAGATAGAGTGTGTGAACTTCCTGGCCTCCTTTAATTGGCTCAAGAGCTCTGTTTGTCACGAGTTGAAGTGAGAACACATCGGGTGACTGAGAGTGATGTCTCCGTGGAAGTCATTTCGGTGTTGGGAGAGGCTGAAACGTACTTCTAGACTTGCCTTATGGTAGTGGCCTCAGCACATCTAAAACTTTTCAAGGTAAACATCAAAGCATAACCATTAAAGAAAAACAACTCTACGTCCGTTCGAGATTAGTGCACAATCCCACTTTCGAAACATACAACAAGAAATTTAAATAAGTGCGATACAAATGATATTAACTACAGTCTGAATGTAAAGTCCAAGGGAAGATAAATAAAAGAAATTAAGGTTCTACATGCCTGGATGAAAAGAAAGGAAAATAACTGCAAATAAGAAGATCTCCACTTGAGGTCCAACTTCACCTTAAAATTGCAACCCTTTTTGTCTACTCAGTACCATTCTTAACACTGCCTGAAGGGGGATAATTTAAAACACAAAAAAAAAAAAGCAAAAGGCCCAGTAAGATAATACTTGAACAAACTCTAACACATCAAACAATTAAGGTATTTAAATGAGCAATAAGATAAACAAGTAAATAATTGGAAAATTAAAGATTGCAAAAGTAATAAAATAATAAAGAAAGAGATGAGACAATTTTAATTAAATTTTTCATTCCTAACCTTTTGTATATCATCCACTTAATATATTTACAATGTCTTAGCCATTGCCCACACTATGGAGCCTCCCGATCAATGTTTAGGGGTTTGCCCCTAAAGTTACATTCTACATAACCTGATGGGAGCCATATGTCCTAGGCATAATTTCTTATTTAGAGCCTAAATCATAATTTCTCAAATTCATTTGTCAAAATATGAAGCTACTCTATTCACATATTATATACATTTTGCAAACTTATTGCAATATGCAAAAACACATTTATAAACAATATTGTAAGAAACATGCTCATCTCAAGATAACAATATTGGCCAAAGCAAAAAAATTTAATTTCAATTCATGGTTGCCAAGAAAGGATTTAGAATCCTATCTCTTTAGCAAAACATCTAAGGATAGCCTTATATCTCACAAATCTATCTCACACAATGTAAGCTCCAACGCTGCCCAACCTTGACCGTTTCAAACAAGGTTAGCAAGGAACCAAAACAAGATCAAATAGAACCATAAATTTGCGTTATGTATAAATCAATCTCTTGTGTGCCTTTTGTGTTTTAAAATGATCAAACATGAATTGGTTTTTCACAATTTTAAAACACAATATAGAGGTTTTAGGAGTGCTTAAAGATGACGGAGCACGGAGGAACCAAACCGAGACAAACCAAGAAGTATGTTCGGTTTAGGTAGAGGCAATAGTAGCCAAATCTACTACCAATGGTCGACCGCTATACACAGGGCGTGGTCGACTATGCTTCCACCATATTGGGCTAAACCCAACTTTTTCTCTTTCAGCTAAATTTTGAAAAATATCAAGTTTTTGGCTAAAATTGCTTCTAAATGAGCCAAAACCATTCCAAAATGTGTAATAAACATTCTATAATCCTAGTAAACATATTCCCATGAATTTTTATTCCAAAATCATCGTCAAAACTATATATTAAGAAGTCGTTCGAAATAAAAACAAAAATATGTTCAAATTTGTTTTTCAAGCTCCATACCTTTAAAACATCAATAATAAAATCATGAAAACTAATTTTAAATACTCCTAACATGTTTCTAATGAAATTTTATTTCTACTTTTAGCTCAAAACTCAAGTTTTGGCTCATCAACACTCAATTATAGGCATTTATGCAAACAGAGATTACATTGGACACAAAAATCATGCATTAAACTTGAAGAAAAATACAAACTAAAAACCAAGTTTGGATTAGAGAAAACCTACCTCAAAACTCCTGTGAAAACACTAAATTTTTGAATTAAGAATCAAGCTTGAACTCTTGAGGTTGGCTGGCCATGAAGGTGAACTTTTGTGGGTGGTTTTTGGACAAAAAGAGGGGCAGTCCTTCTTGGTGTTTTATAGCGTGTTTTGGCTAGGTTTTTCCTGTGTTTTTGATCATGTCTTAGTTGCATTTTTGGGCAAGAAGACAGGCTATTCTTGGCTGAGTTTTTAGCTATATTTTTGGTTGAGTTGTTGTCAGATTTTGGGCAAAAAGATGGGCTACTCTTGACTGTCTTTAGTGGTTTGTTTTCAAGTTTGGTTGGTAGCAGCAAAGAGAGGAGAGAATGTGAGAAAGTTGGCATGGGAGAGAGGGGAAGAGAGTAATGAGTGTATGGTGTGCTCAATGTAGTGGGGTGGTAGTCTCCATATGGTGCATGTCTCTATGCTTTGAGACAAAAAAATTATGATGTTGTCTTCTTCGCATGAGGGGAATATATGGGTGAGAGGAGAGAAAGTGGGGTTAGGGGTAGTTTTAAAACAAAAGAAAAATATGGTGTGAGGGTAAATGGTATAAATAGTGGGTATAGCTTTGAAAATTAAAATTGTATCAAAATATATTCTAAATATGTAAATGGATGTTATTTATGCAA
This sequence comes from Artocarpus hirsutus, assembly GCA_946598075.1. Lineage (NCBI taxonomy): Eukaryota > Viridiplantae > Streptophyta > Magnoliopsida > Rosales > Moraceae > Artocarpus > Artocarpus hirsutus. The sequence goes on from CAMOHE010055669.1 coordinate 105,151, forward strand.
CAATAAAATTTGTTTACATCTCAAAATTAATTAGGCACATTTATTGATCGAATTTATACATAATAAATTGTAATTAAAATTTTTGGATGTTACAGCTTCATCCTCCTAAAAGAAATTTCATCTACGAAATTTAAAGCTTATCTCAAAAACAAAATAGGTGTAGGTATACTTTGTGGATCGTTGACTCTAGTTCCCAAGTCGCCTCGTCCTTATGATGGTGTTGCCGTAGTATCTTGACTAACGGAATTTCTCGATGTCTCAAGCTCATCACCTTTTGGTCAATGATCTGGATTAGACCTCCCTATATGGTGTGTCCTCTTAGACCGGCACTTTATGCCATAAAACAACAATGTCGGGGTCGAACGAACATTTGCATAGCATAGATGCATGAAAGACGTTGTGAACTGTAACACCCACTTACGGGTGCCACAAGGAACATGGCTTTTACAGTTAAACTTAATAATTACCAATAAGAAGTTCGAAACAATTAACAACACTCGAAGAAATATCTTAGAAAATACATTCATATATTTTTTTCTTTAAAAACTACTTACTAGATTTAATTTTTCCTACTTAGCTAGCTCGACAGAACACCTAAGATATTTCGCTAACCGACCACCTGTAGAAAACTTAGTTTACAAAAAAAAAATATTTCGCAAATACAAAATACATATAATGAAAGCACACTTAACTTCTAATCAACCAACTAATTAAGACTAATTACGAAGAAATGAACTATATAGCATATTCTTTAATAATTAACCTAAGAATCTAAAAATATAAAATGCAAATTACATTCAAAAAAAATAAGTTCAAAAGAATATATCATAAATAGAACTGAGTCTAAAACAAATAAAAATAAGGAACATAATATATTAAATTTTGTTTGAGTTTAAATTTCTTTCATAACATGACTCTATTTTCAATCCAACACTCCTTGCACATAGCATGTCCTTGTCCTCCATTCTAATCAATCTGCATCTTAACCTTATCTACAACATGATATAAACTAAGTAAGCATAAACTTAGTAAGTACACATTCCTAACTCACAATATAAAACATTTCATAAAAATCATTACATAACATTGTAATCATAATCATTGTAGTACACATGGCATAGGTTTGTATAAAACATATATTTTCATTTAAACTTTCATATTAAAACATTGTTCATTTTATCTTTAGAGGCCAAAGCATTGCACTATTAACATTATAGGGGCGCCGTCATGAAAGGAGTGGGAAAGCTAATCCCAAACCAAACATGACAAGTCCAAACCTTGCAAGAATCATAAAACATAGGGTGTACAACACTTAATTAAGTGATATATGCCTACATATATATACATAAGCTTTAACATCCCTCATCATTAAAACATCCGTTAAACCTTCTTGTTGCAATAAGAGTTTTCATGAGAAGATAATATGTAAAAACAAACTTAAAAATTATCATAAAACATATTCTTAAAACTTTTTCATTTGGAGTGTTCATGCCAATCATTCATATAATACATGAAATTAATATTCATGTTCATGATATCATGTAATACCATATTACATCATCATATATCATTCTTAACAAAACAAAGCATCTTTTAGTCATAAACATGCACTTAGAGTCAAAAAATATAAAGACAAAAAACTTGACCTTTAATCACTTAAGGAAATTAATCTCTACTTATAAGCATAAATAAAGTGTAAGAATTATTCCATAACATAGCTAACATATATAAACATCACTCATACTTTCTTCTCTTGAAAATATTATCCAAAATATTTTTTCCAATTTTCAAAATATTCAAATAAATCTGCCAATCATAAAAACTGTCTGGCTTTTAAGGATTCATAACCATAAATCTTTTAATTCACATTCAATTAAAGAATGAAAATTTACAAAAATAAACTTAACACATATATATAATACTCAGATTTTTCTTTAGTTGTAAAAATTTCATTTGTAATTAAAATAAATCATATAATCAATGCTGCAAAATCTGCCAGCAAAGTCTAGGTAGTGAGTAGTCTTAATTAAAAATTATGTATTAAATTATTTATGTCATAAAATAATTTATAAAAATTACTACATATAATAGATATAAAATAAAAACATATCTAAAATTCAGCTTCAAATAAATTCGGAGTCATTCAGGACACACATTTGAATTCAGAGTTAATATTAACATTAGACATGTTGAACTGCAAACATGTTTCATTCAAACATTTTTAAAAATTCAAATATGTATGATATGCTTCTAAAATTTTTATTTGACATTCTTAACATAAATATATAAGCTTGAAAAATAATAATTCATGCAAAACAAATTTAACAATATGATTTATCATCTCATGAATTATATAGAGCATAAAAGGTAGATATTTATAACCATTGAGTACTTGACAATTAACGAATTTTATCTTAAAATATAGGATATGAATCTAAAAATTTACAGACATTTAGTTAACATATAAAAAATGACTCATATTTTTTTATAGAATCAAAAGACGCTTTTTCCCTATAAAACGGACCCTACAAAACACAAAAACAAATTTGTTAGCAAATAAAATTTCATGAGCAGTGTTTGATTGAAAGCTCATAACCCTAAAAATATTTTGAACAAAAATTTATAAAAAAATCCTAGATATTCTTAATATATATATACACATCATGTCTAAAAATCACACCAAAATAAAATCATTTGATTTCAAAACATTGCCAACAACCTTACAAACTAACCAAAAACCCTAAAATTCTTTTATCACACTCCAATAACACAACCATATTTTCATGAAATTTCATGATATCATATGAATATAAATGCTTTCAACCATAAAATAACATTGTTATAATCAAAGTAATAAACAAAATAATTTGTTTTCCATACAAACATACGTGTATGCACATTCACAACAAAAAAGAATAATTTCCTAACAAAGTTTGTCATAAAACAATACACATCAATCATTAAAATTTAAAACCATGAAAACTTTAAAACATACCTTAAATCCAGGTGTTTTCTTTAACAAATATGAAGACTTGCTCAAAAAAAGTCTCTAAAAAGAATTCGTTCTACTTTGGCTTGAAAGAAAACAAGAATAATGAATTCTTTAAGAGAGAAAATCTTGAAGAAAACAAAATTCTAAACTAAAGGCATGTGAGGTTTAGGGAAGAAAAGAGAGCATAAAAGCATGAAGGAATATGAGAAAAGATGGAGGCAAGAAAAAGAGATAGGAATAATATTTGTGCTTGAAGTCACATATTTATAGGCATAAGTAACCCTAGTCTAGTCTAATTAGATTTCCCTTTTTTTAAATAAGTGTAATCCTAATATAATTAGATTTCCTTTTTGTTTATGAGTATAATCCTAATCTAATTAGGTTTCTTTTTTTTTTTTCCCTTTCTTTTGTTTATTTTTCCTTTTTCTTTAGCCTAATTGGCAGTACTCTTTTTCTTTTATTTTTTTTTGTTTCATGCAATTGCCATTTTTTATTATACGTTATATATATATATATATATATATAAAAGATAAGTCCTTTACACATAAACTTGGTTTACATATAATATAATATAATATAATATAATATAATATAATATAATATAATATAATTGTAATAAATAATTATTCATACACAACGATAATATTTACTCCTATGACCCAAAAAATATTAATTTACGCATTACTCTTTTGGACATTTTATATTTTCTAGTTTCTTAAAGCCATAATAAAAATATTAGACATGTAATTATCGTGACATCATAAATGTTATAAAAATAAGAAAATATGCAATAAAATTTATGCGTTGTCAAGAGTATAACTCTAGGGAATATATAACTCTAGAGTATTATAAAGACTATAAATTTAAAGAAAGTTGAAACTCTCCAAAAAAAATAAATACTTCAAACTTATCATTATTTTTTACATGAACATCCTGAGCATATCGATCCTTCGTGATTGTCACCTATGACATTACTAAACAAAAAGTTAATTTACTTAACAAAAATAATAATAGTACTTAAAATATTACATTCTAATGTTAAATTAACATAAGTGTCCATAGAAGAAAACGTCGAGCGTCACATGAACATAAGACAATTCTGGAGGTAGGTCAAGGTGATATGCAACGACACCAACCTGTTGCAAGATTAGGAATGGCCTAATATACCTTGGTGCAAGTTTCTTACTGACACCAAAACGAGAAACTCCTTTATGAGGAGAAACCTTCAACAAAACATAGTCGCCTTTTTGAAACTCTAACGGCCTATGTCTCCTTTCTTCATAACTCTTTTGACGACTCTGTGCAGTCCGTAATCATTCTCGAATAATGGTAATCTTCTTGTTATTGTCCTGGATGTCTTTCGGCCTCATCGTGAGTTAGACTTCAGGTTTGAGTAAACAAACTGGAGATCTATAAGTCTTCCATAAAGAGCCTTGAATGGAGCCATACCGATGCTTGACTGATTGTTATTGTTGTAGGCGAAGTCGGCCACATTATGAGTTAGTCTTTAGGTTTGAGAAAACAAACTAGTGACCCATATAGTCTCCCATAAAGAGCCTTGAATAGAGCCATATCGATACTTTATTGATAGCTATTGCTGTAGGCGAAATCGACTAAAGTTCAATTTTGTCCCCATCGCTTCCTAAAAACTTCTCCAATACTTAGTGTTAAAATAAGTATCCCTGTCCGACGTGATAGATAATGAAACTCTATGCAGTCGAATGATGTGCTCAAGATACAATTCAAATAAGACTTTTCTGGAGCAAGGAGACCGAAAAGGAATGGATTGTGCGGACTTAGTGAACCTATTCACAACAACCCAGATATTGTCATGGTTATGTTCCATCCTTGGCAATCCTACAAGAAAATTCATAGTTCCCATTTCTACCCTAGAATGGGAAGTGGTTGTAATTCTCCAGTAGGCTTTTAATGTTTTACTTTAACCTTGATGCATGCAGTACAGTAGGAAACATACTCACAAGCATCCTTTTTCATACCTCTCCACCAGAACTGTCACTTAAGGTCATGGTACATTTTTATACCCTCGAGATGGATAGCAAAATCAGACTTATGTCCTTCATCCAAAATTGCTTTATTAATCTCTTCCACGTTTTGTACTGCTAAGCAGTCCTTGAAATGCAGAGTCCCATCTGATGTAATATTCCATTAATCAAATTGTTCCTCGTTCTATATCTAAACTCAAATATCTTGAAGATGTAAATCTTGCCATTGATTCTATTAGACTTATTGCACAAGAACCGGTGTAGAGTCCAAACTGTATACCACAGCTTAATTGTAGTCTTCATGGTACTTGATGTTGAAGTTGCCAATTGTTGCTATCCATTTCCAATCCTCTAATGCCAAACATGCCAAGACCCCTAAAGTCTTTCTACTAAATGCATCGGCCACTACATTTGCCTTAGTTGGGTGAAACTGTAATGAGAAACCGTAGTCTTCTAGATACTCCATCCATTGCCTTTGTCTCAAATTCAAGTTCTGTTATGTGAACAAATACTTTAGACTTTTGTGGTCAGAGAAAGTCTGGAAGTTGGCACTATAGAGATAGCATCTCTATATCATCAAGGCAAAAATTATTGCTACTAATTCCATATCATGGGTAGGGTAGTTTAGTTCGTGTGGATTCAACTTTTGTGACCTATAGGCTACAACATGTTCTTGTTGCGTCAATACACAACATAATCCTCGTCCCGAAGCATTAGTATAGACATCATATGACTCATCACTACTTAGTATAATTAGCACAAGTGCACTTGTTGACTAAGTCTTTAATTCTTGGAAGGCATGTTCACACTCATCACTCCATTCATACCGTACTTATTTCTTGGTCAAATGAGTCAATGGAGTGGCAATCTTGGAAAAGACTTTAACAAATCTTCTACAATAACCTCCAAGTCCCAAAAAGCTTCTAATCTTTGCCACATTCTTTAACCTTTGCCATTGAAACACAGGTTCAATTTTTGAGGGATCCACCAAAATTCCTTGATTAAAAATGAATGCCCAAGAAATTTGATCTATGTTAACTAAAAGTCACACTTATCCCTTTTTGGGTACAAGTGATGTTTATGAAGCATATGCAAAACTATCCTTAAATGTTGCTCGTGCTTTTCTCGGGTCTTAGAATAAACCAATATATTATCTATGAAAACTATCACAAACTGATCCAAGTAAAGCTTGAACACATAGTTCATGAGATCCGTAATAGTTACAGGGGCATTTGTCATTCTAAAATATATTATTAGAAACTCGAAATGCCCATACCGAGTCTTGAAATCTGTCTTAGGAATGTCCTTTTCCCTAACCTTAATTTGATGATATCCTAACCTTAAGTAGATCTTAGAGAAGTACTGTGAACCACCAAACCGATCAAACAACTCATCAGTTTAGGGAAGCAAATACTTGTTATTGATTGTAACCTTGTAATGCTTTTTTGCAAATAGAACTGGTGCACCTCCACAATGATGTGCTGTTCTAAATATATCCTTTTTTTACTAACTCTTCTAATTGTTTCTTTAAATCTTTCATCTTAGACAATGCCATAAGGTAAGGAGCAATTGATATAGGAACTGTTCTAGGAACAAATTTATATCAAACTCAATCTCATCGAACTGATTAAGTATCGGAATAACAGTGTTATCCCTACGCATATTGGTTTCTCCTCCTAGAACTAAAAGAAAAGCAACAACTGCTAGATTTGTCAGCCTCCAAAACAAGGCCTCTAGAATCGATTCACCATGATTTGACTCGTTCCCCCTTGGCAAGTCACTATTATTGCCAAACTAGAAATTAACATCACTCTCCTATGATAACAATCAACTATGACACTATACATTGATAACCAATCCATACCGAGTATCATGTCATATTCATTCATGGGAATAACAATGAGGTTGGTTTCTAGCACCTCACCTCCAATCATGATTTTACATGAGTTACACACATTGTTCACTTCCACTTGACTAAGTGGAGACATCAAGGACATGCAGAATCCAAGACTCTAGGTTTTCAAACCCAAAGTGCTGACAAAAAATTCATAATGAGAGAATGTGAAGCACCAGTATCAAACAGAACATGCTACAGAATGTGAAATAGAGATCATGCCATCAACGATGTTGCTCCCTTGGGCTGCAGAGTGTTCACCTTCGCTATTGTAGACTCGACCTTGCACTTTTCCCTTATCTTTGCAATTGAAATTGCCCTGCCTTTGGTTTCCAAATTTGTATTGCTAAATGGGTAAGGACTACATACTCCCTAAGGCTTGAGGCCTATACTGCTAGAAGCTCGGAGGTTGGAAGGGCTACATTAATTGATATGGCACCTACGGTGGCATAAAGGCCTGGTATAACGGTCGTGCAAATAGCGACTATAGTTGAAGCTGACTAAGACTACCTTTCTTTTGGTTTTACTATGGATAAGGGTTTCCAAACATAGAACATTGTCGTTTGATGTGGTCATGTTGTCTGCAATGGTAACAGGTCTAAGGTCTAGCCCTACCACTACCGGATGAGTTATTTCTCTAAAAGTTAGCATTGTTGTTGTTGTTTTGCCCTTGGTGGTGCTTACCCTTCTTGTTGTTCCTATGAGGTCCACCTAAACCCTTGTTGGCTTCCCTAAACTAGAGGTAGGCCAAATTGTCCTTCTTAATGCTTTTTGCTAAAGAGACCATGCAGTTATAGTCAAGGATATGGAGGGCTACCAATGATTTATGGATCTATGGTTTTAGTCCTCTTTCAAACTTGGCACACTGAGTGTCCCTAAATCTCAAAAGTTTCAGCATATACCTTATCAACTTTTAGAATTTGGCCTCGTATTCCATAACTGTCATAGCCCCTTGTTGTGATTCCATAAATTCCATCGCCTTCTCATTGTGGTAGTTACTTGGGAAATATTTCTCATAAAAGAAGTCCTCAAACTTCTACTGGGTCATAGTCTTTGGGTTATAAAGCCTCTTTTGTAGAGTCCACCATGTGTCAGCTCGTCTCTTAAACCTATCAACAGCAAACTTAATCTTGTATTTCTCTAGTACTCCCATGGTGTTTAGATGTTTCTTCATGGATTCCATCCAATATTCTATCTGTTAGTCACCTTTGCCATTAGATATTAGAGTCGACGCCCTACGAAACTCACGAAAGTAGTTTTGCTTCCTATCATCACTTTCTTGCATGTTGTAGGCTTACATTGCCATTCCCTACAAGGCTACATACATGGCATTCAAGACATCTTCGTTTAGAGCATGTCATGGGTTAGATGCTCTTCTACACAGAGGCATCTTCTAAAAAGTAAGGAAAATTAAACTGTCAATGGTTTTCTTGATGTTAGTGTGTAGGCTTAATCCTCAAGGTTCAAGGACGTAAGGCTCTAACACCAGATATATCATGACCCGAAAATGGGTATGATGCGGAGGCTCAATTTAGGAAAATAATTTAAATGAAACATTTTTTTTAAAACTTGTAATCAAATCATAAATAGGAATTAGTTAAATCAAACTTAATTATTTCCTAAACCCATCCTCTAGTAATAAAAGAATAAATAACAATATTGATTTCAACTTATGCTTATTTGTATAAAATGACCAAGTCATCCTTCAAGCATAAAATTTTAGGTCTACTTATTTTAGGACGTCTAAAGCCTTTACCAAGTATTTAGAATTTAAAAGAGAATAATATTTTCAAAGACAGCATCAGAGCATAACCATCAAGGGAAAAATGCCACTGACATCAGTTCGAGATTAGTGCAAAATCCCACTTTTGCAACATACAATAGGAAATTTAAATAAGTCTGATACAAACGACATCAACCACAGTCCAAATGTAAAGTCCAAGAGAAGGGAAATAATGGAAATTAAGGTTCTACATGCTTGATGAAAAAGAAAGGAAAATAACTACAAATGAAAAGATCTCTACTCGAGATCCAACTTCACCTCGAAACTGCAACCGTTACTGTCTACTCGGTACTGTTATGAACATCACCTAAAAGGGGTTAATTTTAGACACAAAAATGAGTGAAAGGCCCAATAGGGTACTACCTGAACAAACATTAACACATCAAATAATTAAAGTATTTAAATAAGCAATAAGATAAACAAGTAAATAATTAAAATATCAAAGATTACAAATGTACTAAAATAATTACATTTCTCGTTCCCAACTTTTTTTATATCATATACTTAACATACTTACAATGCTTCAATCATTGCCCATGCTACAGAGCCCCCTAATTGAGGTTTAGGGGCCTGACCCTATGGTTACACTGTACATAACCCGATCTCTCTAACGACTATATACCAACCACTGGGAGCCATATGTCCTTGATAGGGTTTGAATATCTCATTATGCTCAGAATTTTTGATTCTGAGTCTAAATCATAATTTCTCAAATTCATTTGTCAAAATATGGAACTACTCAGATTTACATATTATATACATTTTGTAAACTTATTGAAATATGTATAAACATATATATAAATAATCTTGTAAGAAACATGCTCATTTCAAGATAACAACGTTGGCCAAAACAAAACAATTTAATTTCAATTCATGGCTGCCAAGAAAGGGATTAGAATCCTACCTCTTTAGCAGAACGTCTAAGGATAGCCTTAAATCTCACAAATCTAACTCATACAATGTAAGCTCCAATGCTACCTAACCTTGACAGTTTTTAAGAAGCTTAGTGAGGAACCAAAACAAGAAAAAATAAAACCATAAATTTGCATTATGTATAAATAAATCTCTTGTGTGCCTTTTGTGTTTTAAAATGATCATAAAATGAAAATTGGTTTTTCTCAACTTTAAAACACAAAGTAGAGATTTTAGGAGTGCTTAAACATGATAGAACGAGGAGAAATTGAACCGGGACAAATAAAGAGGTTTATTGGGTTTGGGTGGAGGTAAAAGTAGCCAAATTTACTGCCCATAGTCGACTGCCATACACAGGGTGCGGTTGACCATGCCTTCACCATATTGGACAGAACCCAACTTTTCCTCCTTTAGCCAGATTTTAAAAAATATCAAGTTTTTGGCCCAAACTACATCTAGGTGACCCAAAACCATTCCAAAATATGTAGTAAACATCATTTTTATACCAAAATTATCATCAAAACTATATCTTTAGAAGTTATTCGAAATAAAAATGAAAATAGGTTTAAATTCGTTTTCAAGCTCCAAGCCTGTAAACATCAATCATAAAATCATGAAAACTAATTTTAAACACTCCTAACATGTTTCTAAGAATAATTTTGAATCAAAATGAAGTTTCATTTTTGGTTTTAGCTCAAGACTCAAGTTTTGGCTCTTCAACACTCAAGTATACACATTTACATAAATCAGACATTTGCATGAATATTGAACATGAAAATCATGCATTAAACTTGAAGAAAAAGATAAACTAAAAACTAAGTTCGGATTAGAAAAAATCTGCCTTAAAAATCCTCTAAAAAACACCAAATTTTTGGATTAAAATCCAAGTTAGTTGGCCATAAAGGTGATGTTTTTAGCTGGTTTTTGGACAACAAGTGGGGCTGTCCTTCTTGGCTTTTTTTGCGACATTTTTGGCTTGTTTTGGATGGGTTTTTCTTGGGTTTTTGGTCATGTTTAGCAGCGTTTTATGCAAAAAAAAAAAAAAAATGGGCTGCTCTTGGCTGAGCTTTGTTTTTGGTTGATTTTTTGGCAGATTTTTGGCAAGAAGATAGGCTACTATTGGCTGTCTTTGGTGGTTTGTTTTCTGGTTTAGTTGACAGTAACAAAGAGAGAAGAGATTGAGAGAGAGTTGGCATGAGAGAGAGGGTAAGAGAGTGATGAGTGCGTGGAAGTCTTCATTTGATACATGTCTCTATTCTTTGAGACAAAAAAAATTCTGATGTTGTCTTCTTGGTGGGGGGATGCACAGGTGAGAGGAGAAAGAGTGGGATTAGGGGTGGTTTTGAAATAAAAGAAAAATATGAGGTGTGAGGGTAAATAGTGTAAAAAGTGGGTATATGTTTGAAATTAAAATTGTGACAACATGTATTCTAAATATGTAAATGGATGTTATTTATGTAATAATATTTTTTTTTACATCTCAAAATTAATTAGGCATACTAATTGATCGAATTTACATATAATAAATGGTAATTAAAATTTTTAGTTGTTACATTTTCCTATGTCTTTAATGATGAGGGTGTGTCCATTGGATTACGATGAGCTGCTTGGATAAGATGGTAAAGATTGGTGGTTTCATAGGTGGAACAGCTTCATGAGAAGATGTGGTGAGTCTTTAATTGTAGATTGGATAATTTTGGCTGTAGACATCCTTAAGCTATAAAAGGATGAGATTTTGATAGGATTTCATGGCATTTTCATGCTCAAAGAGGTAGTTTTTGGGTTTTTGTGCTTCCTTGGTGATTACTAAAAAATATGAAGTTTTGAATTTTTCCAACGAAGGAAGGTGGGTGATTTGGATCATGGTATTACTCTTCCTTGATAGTTTAAGATCGATGATGATGTTTATGGGTGCTTTAAAGTGGTTTGGTAGAGATTTAGGATGGTAATATGATGGTTAAATCTTGGTGGAGGTGGTGGTTATTAAGTTTGGAGGTGGGAAACATGGTGTATGAAGAGAAAGTGTATGGTTATAGAGCTTGAAGTGTTTTTCCTTGATTTAGCTTCGGTGATCCAAGTTGCATGGGTTATATTTGCCTTCTTTGAAGGTGATAATGAGGCTATTTATAGGGAAGAAAGAGCAATAGTTTAGTTAAACGTCTTCCACTTTAGGTATCTAGTTAGGGTGAGTTTCAAACTTAGTTCTACAGAAGAAGATAGAAAAGGAAGTTTCCTGCCATAGGAAAAGTTTCCCTTCAACTTTTAAATTTGGTCAGGAATATAATATAGGGGTGGAAGGTGTAAGTGCTTAGCTGACCTAGCAAGTCTACTTCAGATGGCCTATCATGGAGAGATCCAAAATGTGAAGGCTTTGCCATGCCATTTTGGGCATGGGTTAGGTGTTTGACTTAGACTTCCCATTGACCTGCTTTTGTAAAAGAGGTGTTTTGTCTCTCACAGTAGGAGGTCACATGGCCTTGTAGTTAGGTTCCCTCAGGTGGATTTTTGAATTGATCTAGTGTTAGGGTGCTATCTAATAAGCAATGACATTGTACATACTGTTAATAAATAAACAAAATGAGATTTATAATTATTTTAGTTGCTTATATATATTATGAATACTTTAATAAACATCAAGAAAATTTTATAGTTATTTATATGACTATAAATTTAGCATAAGTGTCATATGCTTACAGATAAAATTTAAGGATAATAATCTAAATAGTCCATAATAATTAATTAAAGTTTTAGATCTTTAATTAAATATTACAAGTGCGATCAAATCTCATTTAGAATGAAATAGTCTTATCTAGGCTATTAATGCAGAGGCATTAGATTAGATAAATTATATAGAACTAGACTAGATAAATTATGAATATCTAATAATCGTCTGTTACAAATGGAACATTTAAATTAATCACTATAATGATCATATGTATGTCAATCTTAATCTTAAGTATTTATTAGACTCCTATTTATGACATTATGTTTTTGACTTACATGGTAAGATTAGTCTAAAGACAGCTCATAACTTGGTATCTTAGAAACATAATGGAATAAATTACTGAGAATAATATTATACAGATTTGCAATCCATTCCTTCCGTATGGAAGTTACAAAATTAGTTCTTTTGAGTGAAGATTCAAGTTTTGAACAGTAGAGCGCTCGTTCATAGTAAGATTATGAATTAACAGTTCATTATAGAATTATTAGAACTCAAAAATAAAGTATAATAAGAGAGGTGAATGGAAATTGAACCTAGCTCTTATTATGAACTATTATGGACGACTGACTTATATGTAATGATTATATCAATAGACTACTTGATAATTTTCTTTGAGTAATAATATCCATAATTTCAAGAGTGCAGTTTCAGTTTTTTAGTGGAGTAATACTAAAACTAATAAACTTGAAACATTAATTAAAGAGTTTAATTAATTATCAAATTTATTGGACCTTGAGTTATAAGTCGATAGGTCCTTAATGCCATCTCTATAACACTATATTGGATTTAATGTATAAAATAAATTATACATATTTAATTTAGAATTATTGAATTCTAAATTAATTATTTCACACTAGAGATGTTAATGTGAAGAAAAATATTCTTTGTGACACATAATATAATATGATAAATGTTGTCACAGTTAACTAAGTAGTAAACTAATTATATTTAATTAATGAGATTAATTAAATATATTTTAAATTAATTAATTGATAATATTTGAATAATAAGATTATTTGAATATATATTAATTTTTGTGTGAGACATATGTGTGGTGGGACCATATTTTGTCTTTTTCAACTAGACACAAAATTAAATTATTAATTAATATAAAATCTATTATATGATTTATATTTGAATCTATATATATATATATATAATTTATTTATATTATATATATTAGTAAATACATTAAAAGTGATACTCTTTTTTTTTTGCTCATGTTAAACGTGATACTCTTGTTTTCTTACGCATACATATGATGTGTAAATACACACGTACGAATAAGTACGTGATTTTTTTTTTTGCTTTTTAACGTGTAGATATATATATATACACACAATACATATATATATATATAACGTGATTCAAAAAAAAAAGGAAAAAAAAAACCCTAGAGGTGCCTTTAAGCACCTCCTCCACATATCTAATAGTGGGAGTGTATTATTCACCCACTAAAGAGTTTTGTGGGTGGTTTTCAAATTCAAAAATTAATTAAAAATAAATAAATAAATAAAAATAACTAACTACTTGGTTATAAATAGAAAGAGATAATAGTTATCTTAAAACCTTTTGACGTGATAATTTTTACAAAGTATCTAGAGAAAAAAAACTAAGAATTCATTCTCTAAAAAAAATGTCTGATATCTCATGTGTTGAGTACATAGTAAATTCAAAAAAAGCGTGTTTATTCATTCTCACAGTTTAACACCCACTCATCGTTCTATTAGTATGGAGGCTTAGCTTAAAAGATTGTGATGTCAAAGAAAAAAGCTAAGATATCCTGATAAGTCTTCAAGATGTTTGAAACAAATTCTTTAAGATTTTTATTTTTAATTAAAATTATATAGCTATTCCTCATTATCAAAGTTTTCAAAAAAATTTTATTTGTCAATGATCCATTTCTTCCGCTATATTTTCATATTTAAATCCAACATCTAGCAGGTGGTTTGATGAGTTGTTGTGTCAGGTGAGCCGAATAGGCTCTTCTTAGCATTGGGCTAAGGCTTTCGGAATGGTCTTTTTGGCAATGTTTTACTGTAAATTCTTCCGTACTTATTTTATTTTAATTCCAATTAGACTTAAAACCTCCTAAGTGGGTTGACAGTCTAATTGAACTAAGTAAAATAAGCCAGTTCACATTCCTTTGCCTTCTAAATTACAATCCACTTAGAGGAGCCGAACATGGCTTGGGTTCATGTATCTTATCTTAGGTTATATTAGGGAATATGAGTTAGGCTTGTGCATTGCAAAAAAAATGGGTATCAACAATATTTAACATTAAAAGTCTACCTGGCATTTTTGAAATATACATTGTTGGTCCTCTACTAATAAATAACTACTTCTTTAAGATATATATATATATGTATATAGCATAAGGATATGACACGTTATGGTTATTAGAGGGATAAAACCATGGCATAAAAAGAAACAAGCAGGTTTAAAAAAATTATTCTAAGAGGAAATAATAATAATATATATGGTCTAGGTGACACAATCTGATGTTTTATTTTAATTTAGGTTTTTATCGTCCTTGGATTTTTTTTAGAACCTATCTAATCACTCAGTTGTAAGCGGGTCATGATTTTAGTCGCAATCTTACTTTCCAATTACTCATTTAATTACACAGTGTGTGCATATTGTAGAGGGCGTCCGAATGTTAGATTTTTTGAAGTAAATATTAAGTTTTGAAAATATTTATAATAATTGTCAGATTTACAAAGTAAATAACTTACTTACTATGTAAATAAGAAAAAATTACATTGTAAACAATGAGGTAAATACAATATTTGCACCATAAATTTATTTATTATGCAAATAAAAATTATTTACTTTATAAAAAAAGAAGTAGATAAATTATTTATACCACAAATTTGACATTCAATGCAAATATTTTCAAAACCTATTATTTACTACAATTAGTTTTAAAAACGTGACATTTCTTACAATTTCTGTATATTATTAGATATTGGGCATATGCAGTGTATATAGTGTTATATTATAAATGATATAAAACATGAAAATTATTGTTATAATTTATTTATTTATTTCTATCTCAAACAGTCTTATATGTGTATATTTTTTTGTCTTTAAAACAAATAATTAAACAATAAATACAGTATTATTTGTCTGTTGACTTAAAAATTAGACTATATATGTGAAGGGGATGAAGATTGTTTGTTGAGTATTTTTAATTTGAAACTTTACATTGTTATTAATGACACAAATTTTCTCAATTATAATAAGCACATATTTGTGACTTTTACCAACACCTTTAAACGCTTTGCTCATACATTTTAAATGCTTTATACCCACACATTTCTATTAATATTTTTAAAAAATAATAAAAAAATGACACCTTTTTTACCTACACATAGTTGCTTTTACCTATATATTGTCAAACTTGACACATTGTCAACATGTCATAGCCTCGTCAGCAAAATGTGAGTATGTGGCACAACATGTCTCAAACATCAGCTGGCATGCCATTGCCTTTGTACTCAGGGCCAGTCTCCGTCTGGCACAGGAAAACCTTTGCATGCCTCCTGTCATATATCCATCCATGCATTCACCTATGCCAACACATGACCAATCAGAAATGGCCACGTGGACTACCACATTAGCAAACACGTTATCTGCCACATCATATTTTAAAGCCATTTCCCTACGTATTTTTTTATATCATCTTCACATAGCAATAAAATATCTAGGTTAAGATCTTTCTCCACACAAGGTCATCACCTACGCATGTTGTTCCTTTTAAAATGTGTGGGTAAGGAGTTTCCCTACACATATTGAAGTTTTATCTACACATAAATGTGTGGGTGAATCTTTAACTTTCTAGTTGTAATTGGATAGAAGGCTACTAATTATATGAGTAGTAGTATGGTATGATTTTTTTGAGTGTAACATGAATATATATTTTTTAAAAGTGTAGTATAACACATAGTTTTTTCATTTTGATTAAGGAGTCAAGACGTGAAGGAAAGACATCAACCGATCATTAGTGACGTGAAATATCAAATGTTTGTCGAATATGGACGAGTACGCTATAAATTACTAACCTTCTATATATTCTTCCCTTCTAAAAATTGACTTTTTCTTGTTTATAAACATCTCCATTTTGTTTCCCTAATTTAATTTAATTTAGAAAAGGAAAAAAATTTAAGTATTTGTCAATTAATTATTTCAACTCAGCCTCATTGCTTCCTCCATGAACTTCAATTATATTTCCACAATGTCTTTCGTTTTGTTTTTTTTGGTTTTACAAAACCTTAGCAGTAATTTTGAAAATGTTACGTCGGAAGATGATAGATACATGCGGCTGATACGCCGATTGATATATATATATTTATATATATATAAGCTATTAACATTAAATTGGGAATGTTTATATATCTTAACCGAACAAAAAAACACCAGCACACATAATACATCACATAAGACGAATTGTCATCACAATCACAAAACACAAAAAGGACATAAAGTACACACATGCAGGGGAAAGCGAACAAGGAGAATATAATCAGTTATTTAGAAGCTGAGCTTTTTGGATCAACTCCGGTTAGTTTTTTGCGACATGATGAAGCAGAAAAGCATGAGAAAACGTCCCTGAGAATGCTTCTGAGAACCCGACCGCGCAGTGCGATTCTGCGGCCCTCAACTGAAGGTAGGCATGACTCAGCAGATCCCTGATCAGCAGCCATATCTTTAAGCTTATGTTAGCCCTTTTCGACAGCACATTCGCACGAGCAATTAATTGGTTGATGAGGTTGCTGAGGCAAAATGGATAGACAAAGGTTAAGTGTGTAACGCCAGCCATACAGCCGCCTAAGAGTATAAATACTAAGTTGGAGTGCCGCGTAATTAACCAAGTCAGCACCAAAAAGCGTGTCTGAGGTCCCCAAATTTCCACACTTTAATAAGAGGGACTTTTTCTTACTTTAAGTTAGAGCCCCAAAAAAGCCTAGAAGGCGTATTTCTTAAATTAAAAAAAAAGGGCACAAAACACAATTGTGAAAGTGTTGAACGAGTCCTTTTGCGTACTTGTGGAATGGAAAGTAGAACAAAATTGTTGAAAAAAAACTTGTGAAGCTACTAGAATAATATGACGTCTTTAGAAACATCCACATCATAAATTTTATATTACACATTCCAATAGGTAAAATAATTAAGATTTGTCTTTTGAATCCCTTGTTTTATATTGCATATATATATTTTAAAACTTTTCATATATGTCTCTTTCATCAGACAAAATTTGATTTATGTCTCCGTTAATTAAAAACTTCTTCTTTAATCTATTCTTACTAAAATTATTTCTTTATATGTGCCTTATTAATTTTCTGTTTCTAGTTTACCCTGATTGCAATAATATTTCTTAAATGTGCCTCTATTTAAGTATTTTGTTTCTTATAGTTCTAAAAAATAATGTTATTTTTTGTTTATATAAATATGGCCTTCGTAAATATATTTTCCTAATTGCCCTACTGAAATAATTTTTCTTGAATATATTTCTACTTAAATATTTTTTCATGCAATTTTTAAAATATTATTTTCACTTTTGTACTCTGTAAATAATTTATTTTTAGATTTTAAAAATATTCTTTTTTACTAAACTTAGCTAAAAAGAAAATAGCAAAATCTAGAAGAAGCTAAACTTTTAACAAAATTTTACGTTCATGTAGCAAAAGATTTAACAAATTAAGTCCTTCCAATTATTTTATAGCATTAAGAGCTGATATATTGATTGTTTCTAAAGTTTTTCACATTCATGTTCTCTGAAGCAAAATCTTGGCCTTGTCACAGATTAAGGCTATGTTTGTTTTAGGTTCAAATTATGATAGTTTGAACCCTTTTGTTTGGGGTGAAAAATTTGGAAAGATATTGAAATGTATAGGCGAATATAAATTGTGTTAAAGTAAAAGTGTAAGGAGAAGAGATGCAAATGCTATTTATAGTGGTTCGACGAAATATCTACGTCCACTATCACCGAGCAAAAGTCTTCACTCGACCTCTTGCACTATACAACCGTCTTTTTGACACTCCTTGTATGAAGCTGGTGGCTCTCTCTACACGAGGCTCATCACATCTTCTTACAAAATGACAATTTCAATGGAGATTGTCTGACCAAGATACTCCCAAATTATAAGGCTTGGAAACCTAAAGCTTATTGGGTAGGATATACAAGAATTTTGGTACACTCACAAAATAATCATTCCCAAAAGAAATAAATATAAGATAAGGCTTGTTTTGAAGGAGTGAGCAATTCTCAAGAAAATATAGAACAAATTTGAGCTCAAGAGAATATGTATGTAATATATGCATTGAGAAACAATATAAGAATGCTTTTAATAACTCTCTTGTAATTCTTAGTTTGTTGGACAATAAATGGAGGGGTATATAAAGCCTCCAAGTACTCGACTTTAGCTTAACAATTCGAATTTAGATCAAAATGACCGTTGGTAGTGGAGTTTTAATTGATAGAAAACTAACCGTTATAAACAGTTTGACAGGCCAGAAAATAGGTTCGGCAGGCTGAAGTTTGAAAACTTTAAAATAAAACTCCAAACAGTTATCTATTCGGTAGGCCGATATGGCAGTTTGATAGGCTGAAATTTCAACCACAGGTAGGGCAAACTTAAAGTTTGGTAGGCCATTCAAACCTTTGCAAAATGGGGCTTAAAAACCCTTAAATCGATAAGCTGATATTAGGCATTTGGCAGGACGATCCTGGGCCATCAGTAGGCCGACTAGAAATGATCGATAGGCCGATCTATGATGCCAAAAATTGCCAGAAAATGAGTTCTAAAATCCTATTTTTGTAAAATCTTGTTTAAGTACCTTATGTGCAGTTTTGAAACCTTTTTACACAATGGAACATTTTGAATACTTTGAACACATTTAAGCAAAGATTAAAAACATTTCTGAATGCATATGAGTGTGTGCGAGTTTGAACTTTTATTTGACCATATTTTCATTTAAAAATCACTCACTTACATTTGTACTAAAAACTAATAAAGTATTGTCATTTTTGAGTCCATGTGAGTCTACTCCTTGTTGCATCTATAGTTTTAAACTTCTTGAATGTTTCATCACTTAATTTTGCTTAAAACTTAAGCCTTGCAACACTCAAGAATTCCATTAGCTTAAAAATACATATTTGCACAGAAACACAAAAATTGTATTTGTTATTATCAAAACTAGTTTAAAAATACTATATGAAAGCTTGGAGCCAACGCATATGCTTGGCTTTCATATAGATCCTTTGTAGACAATTTAAATATCTAATCAATTATTGAGAGAATCTTTCAGTAAACAAATACCACATGCACCTCATTCGCAACACGTCTCTTTCATATGGCTGCGGACAAAAAAGGCACATCCATTTTTTTTCCCCTTTTGAAAAAGAAAAAAGAATATAAACATTTTTATTTGACTTGCATGATTGCTGTAAAATGAGATATTTTATAAGGACGAAAATGTCCACAATATTATTCGCATTTTTATAACAATATTTATATTTTTGAAGTGTCGACATAGATATAAAAGGAAAAAAATATTTTTTTGAAATGCCCGTAAAATATTCTCAATATCTATAATTATCCTCAATATCGGAAAAATATGTATAGTTATCCTGGATATTTCTAATAATATCCACAAAATATCTAAGAATGTTTGGAATTTTTTTTTTTTGGCACAAAATCAAATGTGACTAATATTTTTGACCCAAAAAAAATAAGAAAAGTATTTATTAAGAATTCTTTAGTCTTTAAATAATTTTTACTTTTTAAATGAATAGTTTAAATGTCAAGTCAAATACTTTTGAGGCCATTCACTAGAAAAGGGGATTTTACTTATATTATACAAGATGAAGATCATAGTTGTAAGCTAGCAGGTGAGGGTATTGAGGCAATATGAAAACAACATATAAGATGTCATGTATGACTCAAATGAGTCAAACTGATTATATTATGTTGTCTTGATATTTGGCCTTATTAACTTAGAAACTAACCAAAATTTTTATGGTTATAATATTCGTTATAGTTCTGAAAATGGATCAAGTTCAAAAGTACAAGACTAAGATTTTCTTGGATGTACTTGTGTAATATCCTCCACCATATAAATTAATGTTGAGATTACAAATCTATGAAGACTATTCAACAATTTAGATAAACTAACAATATCCAATTTATGAATTAACAGTAAAATGAAATTAAGAAACATACATATAGCACATTAACTATTACCTTTGGAACTATTCAATGATAGTATCCTAACAAACTTATTATCTAGACCAAGATCGAAATTTGCATAATGTTTTTTAACATGTTAGAAACTCCTTTTGACATTGAAAACACTAAAATATTTTTCATACTTAATTATGTTTGGCAGTTATTATTTCACGTATTCTATATGTTTGGTGATCATATTCTATGTATAATAAATATATAATTATGTTGATGTCCTTAAATAGACAAGATAAAACTCTTATATTACACAAAAATGTATTATTAATGCTTGATTCAAATTAAGTAATATTAATTGTTTTAATATTTTGTAAAGTTATAAAAAATTTAAATTTTTATTAAAATATTTATTTTTTGCTTAAACATCCGTCAATTTCATTTATAAATCAAAACTTTCAATGCTTGGGAATGCCCGCCGAACAATTTCCAAAATTATATGCGGTGTATAATTAATCACATAAAATCGAAAATGGCTACATCTAAAAATAAATAAATAAATAAGGCCTTTGCCCTTCTCCTTCTTCGTGTTCTTCTTTACTCTGTTATATTGTGAGTCAAATAAAAGTCTCAGGAGTCCAATGGACCCTCAGCTCTTGTAGGAGGTCGTCGTCATCCTTCTTCCTCCCTTCGCACTGATAACGATGATGGGTCCATTCACAACACACAAGACAACCAGGTCCTTTTTTTTAGTTTCTCAAATATTAAATTTATGTTTGTACGTCTTTGGTGTGTGACTTTGAATTTGTATTGGAGAAAACAAATTATTAGTGTTATATGCTGTAGTGTTTGGTGGTGAGTTGTTTGTTTGTTCAAGTATTCTTTTGTATTTTTTTATGGTTTCTGGTCCTTTTTTTTTTTTTTTTTTGGGTTTGGTCTGCTTTTTTTGGGGCAATTTTTATTTGTTTTGAAGGAATGCTGATTCAGAATTCCTTTCTTTCTTTCTTTCTTTTTTTTCCTCTTTCAATTTTAATATTCTTTGTGTTTTTTTTTTTCTCTCTCTTTAGGCTGGTCTCCTGATGGTAGTCAACTGGTCTGACTCATATAACATGGTTTCTTAGGTAGGAAAATGACATGGATGAAACAATACTTTATAACCCATTTTAAAATATGTTTTTTTTTTTTTTTTTTTTTTGTGACATGAATGTATCTAAAGTAAGCCATTTATTTATGGCTTTAAGAGAGAATGACAAGCAAAAGTTGATGATGCTTGTGAATTTTGTGATTTTATTTGAACAGCGGATTAGATGACTTGAAGTTCCATTTTCATCTTCATTGACTAATTTGACTGAGGATTAGAGTGAATTTTTGATGTTCTGATGTAAATGATTTTTTTTTTTTTAGTTCAGGAAAAAAGTCGGCGAGGAAATTTGCTTCTTGCCTACAAGACACTGGGAGTGGTATTTGGAGGACTAGTAACATCCCCATTATATGTGTTTCCTTCAATGCCATTGAAATCTCCAACAGAGGATGACTATTTGGGAATTTATAGCATAATGTTTTGAACTCTTACTCTCACCGGGGTGGTCAAGTATGCCTGCATAGCTCTCAAAGCAGACGTTCAAGGCGAAGTTATGGAAAAACTAACAATTTTTATCTTCACATGCTTAAGTCACGAACTCATGGAATATGCAGGTTATTAATTTTGGAAGAAATCTTTTTTTCCATCCCAAATATGGGTTCCAAAAAAGGAGAAATTTGATTGCTGATTGATTTCCATTGAGTTGATTTTCAGTTGCTGGTCTTTCTCCTTCCTGCCATCAATAAATCATGGATAAAAGATTTTTTTTTTTTTTTTTTTAAGAAGTGACTTATGGCTATCCTTAATAACCTCTTCTCTATCTCCCGCTTTTGAGCTTTTTTTCCTTTCTTTCTCACCGGCAGGAGAATCCTGACCATAGAACCCTCTTCAATTAGTGGAATGCTTTAATGGTCCGCTATTGATCACTAGACAGTGATACGGGGTTTGGCCCTTTTTAGTAACCTCATGTTTTTAAAGCTAACGTGCCTCTCTGATCAAATTTACATTTAAATGCTAAAAAAATAGTTAAATGTTTAGATATCCTACAAAATTTACTCAAAACTAGAGTTGACAGATCCCTACGGATGGAAGGCATCTTTTTTGTTTTGAAGAGTGCTGCTTTCTCTCTTCAAGTCTTCTCTGACCCTATAGTTAAAAATGTTCCCCAATGATTCGTTTACAGGCTAATTCGAGTTCGTACTTGTAGTTTTTATTATATGCAATTGCTCAACCTTGTAATGCAAGGGTTTTCTTTAAATGAAGTTCCTGTTTTGAAGTCTAGATTCTACATTGGCTTGGTGATATTTAAGCGACATTTGATTTGTACTTACTTGGATAACTTGCATTGATGGAAATTTATAGCTTTATAAAACTTTGTAGAGTCTTCCCTTGCATTAGGTGACTTTTGGTTTGTTTCTTCAATTTTGTATAAGCAGAGTAACTGAACATATTTTTCTTTCTGTTTTGAACGCTTGTCATTGAATTTCTTTTGTAAAGAGTAGACACTAATTGATTGCAGGAGGGACCTTTGCCTTGTATTTGCTACTTTGTAGGAACATGAATATTGGAATTATTTCTCGCAAACATTCAAATTCTACCATGCAAAATGGCACAAGAAAGCAAAGTGCACTTGGGAAATTTTTCAAGAAAAGTATCTTTGCTAGCAGGGTGTTGCTTTTCATTGCTATTTTAGGCATGTGCATGCTAATTGGGGACTGCATACTCACACCCGCAATTTCAGGTTTGGTGCAGCGTCTTTTTTCCTTCGAATAAGTCCTCATATAGCTTCTGGTTATATTGATTTCCTTGTACTCACACAAACCCTTTTTCGGTTCTGTCAGCAATGGATGGAATTAGAGGACCCTTCCCTTCTGTTAGTAAATGTAAGTAATGAAGAATATTGCATATTTCACATTAAACTGAAAATTCCTGAGAAACACATGCAGCCAATGGAACTAATCTACACATAGGATTGTGAAACCAGATAAGAACAGTATTCTTTCGTGGGGAGGGTGCACGGTTGGGGGTTGGGAAAAATGCCAATGGAGTCTAGCAAGGATGAAGTAGGCATTTCAATTGTTTTCTAATGTCAGCTTTGGATTCAAATATGTTTGCACACACATATGCTTCTGCATCTGCTAACACATGATGGAGGATTATCCGCATATAGAAACTGGAGTTAGCTATATCTGAAGGAGTTAAGCCTTCAGATGAATGTGTTTCAAATATGAATAGTAGGCCTATTCAATTTAGGTAGTGTTGGAATTGAACGTTTTGTTTTGGAGATTTGGCATGTGATTTTCTCGTATCACACACACACACACACACACATTGTTCTTGAATTTGTATTTTGCTGGTTGAAATGTTGCAGCTCTTGTTGAAGCGCTTTCTGCGGGGGTTCTTCTTGTTCTGTTCCTGCTGCAAAAGTTCGGTACATCTCAAGTGAGTTTCCTCTTTTCACCAATTATGGGCGAGTGGACCTTTTGCACCCCAATTTTAGGGCTCTATAGCATCATCCAATATTATCCGAGCATATTTAAGGCCATATCACCACACTACATTTACCACTTCTTTTGGAGAAATGGAACGGAAGGCTGGGTGTTGCTTGGAGGCACTGTCCTTTGTACCACAGGTATTGATTTTCTACTCCTGAATGGAATATTTATAATGGACGATACATTTGATTAATTTGCCTTGGTTTATCA
This sequence comes from Artocarpus hirsutus, assembly GCA_946598075.1. Classification (NCBI taxonomy): domain Eukaryota; kingdom Viridiplantae; phylum Streptophyta; class Magnoliopsida; order Rosales; family Moraceae; genus Artocarpus; species Artocarpus hirsutus. Next base: position 129,429 of record CAMOHE010055669.1, read on the forward strand.
ATTTTGTTTGCGAGATGACGTGCAAGTTCTACCCTTGAAACATTGTATGTAGCTTTCAACACTTTCATGCCTAACATATATATATGTATTTTTTTGAAACAAGAAACTGATTTTATTATAATGAAAGAAGTGTACAAAAAAAGAGGAGGAGATTTCGTCACAGATCAAAATAGAGAAACCACAGGAAAGGACCCCAACATCTAACCAAATCTGAGAAGATTGGGCTACCAAATTCTTTATCCCTATAAACCCATGAAGAAACCCAAAATTTAAATCTATCCCATAAGACAAAGCTTTCTTCCTCAATATGGTTAAAAATTCTGTTGTTTCTTTCCAACCAAATGCGCCAAATACAAGTTAATAAACCGGTACTCCAAATGATTTTTCCTCTAGGGGAAAAAGAAATTGGAGAAGGAACGTGAAGTAAACCTTGCATTCCCTGGGAGTCACCCAAACAAAATCAAACTGCTTTAAAAACCTAGACCAAATCTGCCAAGAAAAAGGGCAATGGAGAAACAAATGATTCGCTGTTTCTTCGCTGCATTTGCACAAGACACACCAACCTGGAGAGATTGTAACAAGAGGATTCCTGCGCTTCATTAAGTCATCAGTATTCCATTTGTCAAGAGCAAATAACCAACAAAAAACTTGAACTTTGGTAGGAACCCTGGTTTTCCAAATAATGTTAAAGAAAGGGAAGGGATTGGAAGAGGGAATATCAATTAGGCAGGAAAAGAATGATTTTACTGAAAATAAACCATTCGAATCTAGCCTAAAGACCTCATATCAGGGACACCGTCCCTGATTGAAACCCTCTCCTAAATAGAAGTTGGCTTCGATACTTGTCTTCTTGATACACAAACCATGATTAATTTGTAATTTACTTTTTTTATTTCTTCTTTATTGAAGAAATTACTTTACAGGCCTTCATTTTTTAAGTACTTATCTGACTGTCTTAAGGTTCCGAAGCCTTGTTTGCGGATCTGGGTCATTTCAATAGGAGATCTATACAGGTTAGCTTGCACGTTATCTGTTTTTCCATGTATTTTTTATATCCTTATTTGAAGATGTGTGTGTGTGTGTGTGTGTTTATTTTAATACAATGCTAGCTGTTCTGACTTATTTGAAGATGTTTTTAATACATTTTTTCCCCAACAGATTGCATTTTCGTTCACAATTTACCCATCTCTGGTTCTGACATATGCTGGGCAAACAGTTTACTTAATCAACAATCCAAATGACGATGATGACGGTTTCTACAAGTTCATACCAACAAAGATATACTGGCCCATCTTTGTCATTTCAACGTTGGCTGCAATAGTTGCAAGTCAGTCGCTAATATCAGCCACCTTTTCAGTGATCAAGCAATCTGTCGTGCTTGATTATTTCCCTCGGGTGAAGGTTGTGCACACGTCACCTAGCAAAGAAGGCGAGGTTTACTCCCCCGAAGTCAATTACATCCTTATGATTCTCTGTATTGCTGTCATACTTATATTTGGAGATGGCAAAGATATCGGAAATGCTTTTGGTATGTGGCAAACCGATGTAACTTTGCATGTTAATTTAGACTGCTTTCGTTTTTCCTTTAAGATTCTTGCTAGTTTTATGTGTTTGATCATCCATTTAATTGTAATCCTCTCTAACTACAGCTGTAATAGTTTTACTTTGTCTTATAATCAGTATATCGAGGAATTCAAAAGAGCAAATAATAATGTTCTGCTGCTCAATCAAGAATTTGAGAAATTTCCTCTCTGTTTTTTCATATATGAAGTCGGTACTTAGAGAAAATAGAATGTGTACAAAATGTTATGGCCGAAGTCCATTTTGCATTTCTTTTTCCAGTTAATAAATTTGTCAATATAAATCAGCACTCGTGTAATTGTTCTTCTGGTGATGTTATTTTCAGGCGTGGTTGTCATTCTAGTCATGCTCATCACCACCATATTATTGACATTGGTCATGATCATCATATGGAGAAAACCATTTTATCTTGTTGGTCTCCACTTCACTGTGTTTTTTTGTAATGGAAGGAGTTTGCGTGAGTGCAGTCTTCACCAAAATTCCCGAAGGTGGCTGGATTCCTTTCACCATATCTCTTTTCCTAGCTTTCATTATGTTTGGTTGGTTTTACGGAAGACAACGAAAGATCGAATATGAGTTGACGTATAAAATAACCTTAGACAGACTTGGACAACTAGTATCAGATCCTGGTGTTCAGCGAGTTCCTGGATTGTGCTTCTTCTACACCAACATCCGAGATGGGCTTACTCCTATTCTTGGACATTACATGAAAAACGTGAAATCCCTTCACAAGTTTACTATTTTTACGACGCTTCAATATTTATTGGTTGCCAAGCTAGCTTCACATGAGAGAATCGTCATAAAGAAGCTTGGCATTAGAGGGATTTATGGCTGTGTGATTCGGTATGGCTATGCGGATCGCTTTAATAACGAAGGAGATGATATTGTTAGGCAAGTTATAGAAGCGTTGCAAGAACACATGTATAACTACTTGGGCCATCTACCATCCGACTCGCCGGAAATCCAAGAACAAATTTCAGATCTACAAGAAGCAAGGAATGTTGGTGTTGTTCATGTTTGAGGAAAGACAAGGTTCCACATAGGCGAAAACTGCGGCTGGTTTGATAGAATCAAGCTTGCATTTTATGAAGTTTTGCATAGTAATTGTAGGTCTGCGCTTCCTGCTTTGGGTGTGCCATTAACTCAGCGTATTGAGGTTGGAATGCTTTATGAGGCTTAGAAGAATATGGTTTTGTTGTGTCACATGCTTTTAATTTAAAGGCAAAAGAGATGGAAAATATTACAATTCCGAGTCGAGCTTCGTATTCCGGAGCCCCACAGGGCTAATTATGCACTACTGTGCGACCCAGCATTTGGTGGGAGCTATGTGGAGCTTCACAATGCGGAGCCCCAAAGTATTTTCTTACAATTCCTTTCTATAGTACTTTTTTTTCAATTTAAGGAAAGAAATATCAAAACATGATCAATCGCCGCATAGAATAGTTCTACTTAAAATTTAGTTGCCAAAGACAACATAACATGTTTTACAATGTAGGGAGACCACTTTTCAGGGTGTTTAGCTTGGTCGCTAGCTTATAACTGTCTAATAGACTTCAGAAAATGGTTCTCTTTTATATTAGTTAACTAAACAGAAAATGGTTCTCTCTTTTATATTAGTTAACTAATAGTTTCGGTAGTTCTACCCCAAAAGAAGACAGATTGTTTTGATAATTTTCCTATCGTTTTACTTTCTTCTTTTTTTTTTTTCCTGAACATGGAATCCTCTAATCTGTGTCGTTGGTGTGGTGCTCACATTTTTAATTAGGAGAATCCAAAGAGTTTTATTTTTTTTTTAATTAAAAATCCCTTAGGTTGGTGGTTTTGATTAGAGAAATGGAAGCAAATAATAGATTTTGTTATTCAAACAATATCAGCAGTTTAAAGTAGTTTTAAGAATGTGTAAGTGGGTGTTTAGCTAAAGTGATGTGAATCACAAATTCAATTATAAACATGTAAATTTTTAATATGCTACAATTAAAAAAAAATTATTACAATATAAAATTTTCATATACTATAATAAAAATAATTTCTACTAATAATTTTTATCACTAACTAAACACCTTATAAACCATTTGCAAAAGACTAAACTACTCCAAAAACAAATAAAATCTAGCTTTTCCTTCCATCTTTCTTCGTCCCCAACCACCCCCTTCGACTCTCTCCTCTCTCAACACCTTCCTGATCTCTCTTTCTTGGTTTCCCTTTTGGCTTTCTCGTCCATTCCTAGTCGTCGGTGAGGCAATCGAGTGGGTTTGGAATCTCAACGATTAACTCTGGATATGCTTTGATCGCCTATGAAATAGCGATAATATTGCTTGCTATCACGACGTTCGTGTCGCTCAAATTTGCTTGATGAAATCAGATCTATTCCAGATCTCGCATGCTTGACGAAATTGCAAGGCCACAGCTCAGATAGCTAATCTTCTCGATCACCCAGGCACGCCGTCGCTGCCAGCATCTTCTCCTTGCCATCTATGTCCAGTGGGGGTTGATTTGTGCTGTAGACAATTAATCGCCGCCGGAGAAGATAACGTCAAGACGTGACGTCTGGCACAAATCGGCATGCGCCGAAGTCACTTATCAGCCACAGCAACGAAGACGTTGTTGCGAGAGAGGACGATGACGAAGAGGCCTTGATCTCCTTCGTCGCAGTTGCTGCCTCGCCGGAATCGCATGTGCCAATTCTTTTTTAATATTTTTGCACTTTTTGGGAATTTTCTCAGTTTTTAGTTGTTGTAGTTACTGAAACATATGATATTAACAAGATAAATTTTTGTATTACATGGAATCCATAAGGTTATGTCGATGTAAATACTATGTGATCTTTTAGTATTATTTTTAAAATAGGTAAAAATATTTTTATTTTAAAAAATAAAAATTTTTTAAAAATTATGTTAATAATGTTTTTAAAATTTGTCTCAAAAAATATGTGAAAATATTTTTAAAAATTTTAAAAACAAAAACAAACGAAGCCTAAATTTCTTGGCAATCGACAATTCGATAATATCATTGATAAATTTTAGTATTTATGTGAAAATATAATATTTTCATGTAAATTTGTAGTACCTTTTTTTGCCATCGGCGACGTTATCAGTGTCTGTGATAGCCAATGATTTTGCTGGTTAATTTTTGTATTTACATAAAAAGATTATATTTTTATGTAAATATAATATTTCTCAACTATTGCAATATCGCTTTGTCTGTGATGTCCGGTGATATTATTAGCAAATTTTTGTATTAACTTAAAAATATGTTATTTTCAAGTAAATGCTAAATTTCTCAGCTGTCGATGGTCTGATAACATTGTAGGTATTTTTTTTAATTTTTTTAGAAATATTGTATTTCTTGAAAAATAGTGTAATTTCAGCCACTAATGCCAATGCTGTCCGATGATGTCGTTGAGAAATTTGTATTTTTTGGCTGCTGCAAGTACCAATGAGGGAGAAGAGAGATAAAAAGAAAAAGAAGTAAGGATATTTTAGCCTTTTTATTTTTAATTTCTTGTAAAATAATCTCAATTCTCATAATATGTTATTTGCTACATATTTTGAAAAACATATGACACTATTTACTAATTTTTAGTCTAAATTTATTATTTGGCTCTATTTTCCTTTGACTTATACCTGTGTTTTGCAAAAAATAGAAGCATTAATTTCAAAAATTTCCCTCTAAATGCAGCTTTTTATAGTAAAGTGGCCCTGGACTTCAAACGGTAATGTCCATCCTCCTGAAATACAAATCATTAAAAAAAAAAAAAAAGATCTCTTGCAAGGTTTTGCAACGGAATTTACGAGGTGGCAAGCAAGTGGGGATCAAAACAAAGCGATTCTCTGTAATCCTACCACTAAATGGTTTAGGGATGCAACTGAAGGAATCAAATAGGTCTGAAAACCCAAGAAAGGAAAATTAGGGGAATCTTATGTTTTGAAGAAGGTTCGGAGTTGGACTAGAGAAGGAGCTTTATCGTGAAAGCAGTGGAACAACAGCAACTAATGTCAAGGTGATAGGTTATCCATTCGTCTAAGAACTGGCTTGATGATGATGTTCTTGCACAATCTCAATACAGCTTATGTCAACTTAAAAATGCTCGCTGACAGCAAATATGTATGTGTCTTTGCACCTTAAAAAGGGTAAATAAATTATTTACATCTTAAATCTATTTATTATATAAATAAAAATTATTTACACTAGAAATAATGATAAAAATTTGTTATATAATAAATTTGTTTTTTTATTACAAATATTTACAAAATCTATTATTGACTACAATTAATTTTGAAAACAGATGTTATTTACTACTTATAATACCTACTTATTCAGGAAGATGTCACGCTTGACTGTTTATGCATAATCATATATGACTAACATGGTTTAACTATCTTCTCTCACTTGCGATAAGAATGGATGGTTTGGACGGGCTACCAAGAAAAGGGTGACGGTGTTATGACTTTCATTATTATTTCTCCCACTTTCATTGTAGCATCTGCCATTTCCTCGGAGTAAATCTTTCCTGTGTTATTTATGTATTTGCTATCATGGAATTTAGGCTGGTCATTGAATTTTCATGCTCTTCAAGTTCGAGGTCTTAACTCAAAGGGCATGGTTGGAGGAGGGGTTGCAAGCTTTTTCTTGTCAACCATCAACTGGGGGACTTGGAGCAAGGGTCGGTTCCTGGTTGCTGTCTCCCCTAACTTCGGAGGTTTTTAGCTTATAATTTAAAACATAAGATAAAATGTGGCATTTCTATGGAATGCGGAGGAAGCTTAAGTTCATAATTCCTAATAATAACAATAAAAAGAGAAGATGACATGAAATGCCTTCATGCACATCCTTTTTTTATGAAGATTATTTTTTTAACTTTTCAAAACTATATTTATTTTCTTTTAATTTGATTTGTAATTCGACGTTTTTGTCTCTAGTTATTAAAAAAAGAAATGGGAACAAACGCTAATCTCCATATTTTTTTTGTCTCTCTCTCATCCCCTTGCTCTCTCCTGTCTCTTTTCCCTCTGCCCCTCTCTCTCCTCCTTTCCCTGTTGGACAAAAAAAAAGAAAGATCTATTCTCTTTCACAAGGACGAAAATGTCAATGTTGCGGAGGTTATCGAGGTTTTGATTTACGGATATTGTTGTGGATATTGTCAATGTCGACGGATTTTTAAAAAAAAAATGGATATCTTGAGAGAAACATATAATTTTTTCTTACAACTTTGCACAATACAAAAATAATCAATATTACTTAATTTGAATCAAGTTAATTACGTACATAATACAATTTTGGTCTAATATGAGAGTTATATTGCTTATGATAAAAGGATGTCATTATTATATATATTAATTACGATTCCAATATTATTTTACATAATCATTATAAATCAGACACAATAATAGTACATAAAAAACTACAATCAAACATAATAAAATACACACAGACTTTAAGTGTCTTCAATATCAAAAGGAGTTTTTGACTGGTTGAAAAGCATTATGTAAGTTCCTATCTTGATCTAAACAGTACATCTGCTAGGATATTACCCTTGAATAGTTCTAGAGGTAATTGTTGATGTGCCATATGTGGTTTCTTGATCTCTTCTCATTGTTAACCCATAAATTAGATATTGTTTATTTTGTCCAACTTGATCAGTAGTCTTTATGGAGTTGTAGTGATATCTCAACACTAATTTGTGGTTGGGAATATACTTGTATATCAAAGAAATCATCTTGATTTTGTACTTCTAAACTCGTCCTCATTTGAGAAATATAAGAAACATTAGGGCCGGCAATACGGGTTGCGACACGACGACACGACACGAATCCGACACTATTTTTCGCAGGTTAGTGTCAGAAAATTTGACTACGGGTCATTTTAGTGTTGACCCGAAACTGACCCGTCAAAAAACGGGTCGTGTTCGGGTCAACCCGTCTGACATGAAAATGACCCGTTTCTGACCCGTATTTAATTAATTAAATTTTAAAAAATTAATATTATTTCATATATATAATATAAGCCCTTAAAAGATCAAACCATGTTTCTCTTATCACTCATCTTCTTATTGAAGTGGTATAAAACTCTTCTAATTTTATTTTTTTTTAATATTATATATATTAACGTAGGCGGGTCACAGCCGGGTTACGGGTCAAAACGGGTCACGGGTCATATTTTTTGACACTGTGCATAAGAAACGGGTTTACACGGGTCGGGTTAGTGTCAACCTGTATCAAAACGGGTCGGATTCGGGTTGAGATTTCTCAACCCGTTCGTGTCACGGGTCGGGTCAGTGTCGACCTATTTTTGTAAAAATTAACTCCAACCCGACACGAACCCGACCCGCCAACCCGTTTTGCCACCCCTAAAGAACATTATAACTATAATAACTTTGGTTTGTTCTTAAGCTCATGGAGTCAAAACTTAAGGCAATAGAATCCTCATTAGTTTGTCTCATTTGGGTTGCACCAACACCCTCACCTGCTGCCCTACAAACATGATCTTTATATTGTGTAGCATGCGTAAATTCTTCTTTTTTAGTGAATAGACTCAAGGATATTTGACTAGACATTGTACTTCCTCTTCTTTCATAGTTACCATCATCATTATCATCATCACCCCCACCGTCGTCGTCGTTAGTGTTGTTGGCACTATTATTTTCATCATCACTATGACATATAGGTGTTTGTATAGCTACTCTAAATGAGTCAGTGCAAGATAGTACTCTATCAACATTAATGCCATATTCTTAAGCATACCCTGCAACTCGTGGATTAGGTTTGCTGATCTCATCATTTAAATGTGTTGGCCTGATCCACTGAATAAGAGGATCATCATCATCTTCACCTAGCTCAACTGCTACATCAAGCAAGTCTAAATAATTAGTTTTCGCCACTTTATCACACTCCGCCTACATATGCCTTATGTTTAAGTTTACATTATAATAACAAAAAACCAATTGTATGTAACATGACAAAAAATAGACAAAAAAATAAAAATATAGTACACCTATCAATATGTAACATGACATAGAGCTTTGTAAAAGAGTCATGGTTTATTCATTTTAAAAGCAAAAAACTATTTAAAGACTAAATAAGTCTTAGCAAATACTTTTTTTATTATTTTTAGGTTACAAATATTAGTCACATTTTATTAAAAATAATTTTAAAAAATCCTAAAAAATTAATATTTGTGGAAAAATTTTAGACTTGTGTGAAAATTTTTAAAAATATTACACATCTTTATAAATATTGTGAATATTTTGTAAACATAAAAGTGGGGCTTTTTGAGAAACAACTTTTTCAAAAAATTTTATTTGGTCAATGACCTTTTTTTTTTTTGTTTTTAAGCATAAAAAAACTAGCTTTTTTGACATAAAAACAGTTTCAGTTTTTTTTTGTTTCCACTCTAGTTAGGACCCTCTTTTTGATACAGTTATTTTTTTCTTTTCTCTAAAAAAAACTAAGACAATTTCGATGCTAAAAAAAAATCTTTTTTTAATAAAAAAAAAAAAGATGTCATTTATTCAATTTTAAATTTTCTTTTTAACTCTTTTGTCGAAATTTGCCCACAAAAGTCCTCCCCTATTTCCATGTCGTGAAAATATCAAGACTATCGGGACATTTTCATTCTTGCTCTCTCCTAACTCTCTTCTTCTTCATCTTCTTTTGCCTCTGAATCTGGCCTTCTTCTTCGGCATGAAATCGGTGTCACTGAGGTGGTCGAAGACCAAAACAAATCTCGACCGTTTGGCAGCAGCAGCCACACTCCTTGCACCTGCACGCACCAGATCGGAGCTCTCTTCCTCGTCGGCGCCACCTTATTCCTATCTAGAATCTTCTACCGCCCCTGCTACCACTGATCCTTCGCCGATCTCAGTCGTCCGTTCTGGAGCGCATTGCCGTCGTCCCACGGCAGAGATCTCTCATGGCCCAGCGTAGGTATGGGCTCCACCACGACCTTAAAGTCTATCTTTACGATGAGAACGAGATCGAAGGGCTTAAGGCCTTAATGTACGACTACAACGGGAAAATCTCTGCCCTCAAGTGCATGAAAGGCCAATGGGGCAGTCATGTAAATTTCTTGGTTAATGCGTTTGTTTGCTGACAAAATGCTCGAAACAAAGAGTGAGTTTGAAATTTGTATAGCTCGCTCTTGCATAAATTTTCGAAAGAACAAGGAAGACTGAGTTAGATAGCTCATGTTGAATCTTTCCTATTTCATTCCTGTCAACAATTAATAGAATAAATTCTTGGATAACTGTTTTTATGTTCGGGAATTTTGATAATTTTGGTGAGGCTGTTTCGTAGCCTTTTTTGTGCTTGGTCTGCCATGGGTGCTTTTTTTCTTTCTTTTTTTTTTTTTAATCAATCTTGTGTGTATGGTCTGTCTGTTGTTTGGTTGAGTTTTCAAGTTATGGTTGTGTGGTATTATATTTGAACAGGTTTATAATTGTATTTTGTAGATAAATTGGACACGTTTTTCATGATTGTATTGATGTATATAAGTTGAACAGGTTTACTAGAATTTTTATAATTTGATTTTGTGGTGTTCTTGCTGTAACTTTTTTTTTTAAGCTTTTGTGCATTGTTTTTGATGTTGTGGATTTCAATATGTAATTTTTGTGTTTTGCTGTAAGTTTTGGGATCTTTTAGAAAATTTTTCTTCAATAATTTGATTATTACGACAAATTGGAAATAATATGCAGGTTCTACTTTAAAACTTGACTGGTTCCAAGATGAAATTTAGTAAGTTATGGTAAGGAATTTCTACGTTCCACAACGAAACTTGATGGCTTCTATGATGAAACCTATTGGCACTTGATAGGTTCCGTGATAGAACCTAATGGGTTCTTGTGTAGGAATTTATCAAGTTACACTCTAACACCCTATGCTGGCTATAGGAGACGGTTGACTTTTTTTGTTTCAAATAAAATATGTTATAATTTAATAGATTCTAACTTTGAAACCTACCTGGTTATGCACCAGCACCCACGTCAATGACCACATGCTATTGGTATTTTTTTGTTAAAAAAAATATGTTGAAATCTAATAGGTTCCAACTTTAGAACCTAACTACGCTTCGACACCACAAGCTAATGACTGGAGACGGTTTGTGCTTCTTTGTTTTAAAAAAATATGTTAAAACCTGATAGATTCCAAAACACTCTAGCACCTCGTGCCGGTTGGTGCTTCTTTGCTTCAAAGAAGACATTTTGAAAGCTGGAACCAGGCTCAACTTTAAAACCTATCAGGTTATGCACCATTATCACGCGCCAATGGCCGAAGTAATACACGAGGGAGTGAGAAAGGAAGGTAATTTAAACTTTTAATAAATTACCTTTTTTAATTAAAAAAATAAATAACTTAGACTTTTAATAAATCACATTTTTTTAATTAAAGGGTTTTCCTTGAAAAGGTGCTCTTTAAGAGGCATTCTTATAAGTTGCAAGTTTCCCTAAGCAAGAATAAAAATAAAAATAAAAATGAGTCCAGCTACGTTGTGAAATCCTCATTTAGTTTCCCACAGTATTTATTTTGATACCAAAACAAGCATATAAAAAACTGTATCAAGCAGTAATATGGCACATTGACTGGTTTAATTGAAGCAATTACATGTGCATCAACAACAGTATTATTCTTTTGAAGACATTCATACATAGTATTCCTTGATGACGTGTTTTTTAGGAACCCTGGAGGAAAGAAAGCCTACTTGGCGAATCAATTCTCACGATGACATCATCCTCAGCGCCGGATTCATCACTGAACTCCTCACGAACATGGCTCTCTTTTGAAGTTGTACTTTGCAGTGATGCCGGAGTAATTTCTCCAGTGAATTTTCTCGCTTGTAACTTCTTCCCCACAGTGGTAGACCCTTCTGATCTGACAGAAACCAGTGGACGGCCGTGATGTGTTGGAATCGTGGGATATGATACGCTATGTAAAGGCTTGACAGAATTACTTTCTGGGTAACTTCGAAAGCGCCTACGGATGTTGACCTTGCAAGATTAATCACCAGGAGTGAGTTTTAAAGAAGACACTTAAAAGTACATTAGTCATAGTCATAGACGTACAAAAATTTTAACAAAAGAACATATTGGTAAATACCACAGTCCAAATAAATAAATAAAACTGCACCCTCTAGTTTTGAACTGTCGGATCTTTGGGAGAATCCATTAAATTTTGTGAATTTTATGCAATATGACATTTAGAAGAATTAGTTTCAGTAGAAATACCAACATCGAAGATCCTGCTAAGTATATAAAAAGCTGATTTCTTTTCCCTTTTTTTTGTTTAATCAGAATGCCAGACAAAATTTCAAACGTCTCTTCCACCTAGCTCTGCTTTCCCTTGCTGAAAGATGTAAAATAAAATGGAGAGGACACAGAGGGAACTAGCCTTCCAAGTTGTTACCTTGAAGATGACTGCTTGAACTTGATAACCAAGAGAAGAAAAAAGAATGCTCTGAACTAATATTGTACAAAAATTAGCAATTCCGTGAACTACTTCTGAAGATGAAAGGACAGAAAGAAGTGTACATACCATGCTGCCGTAAATGCTCAATTGCTTTGCTCTAGCCGACAAGCTGTTAGCATGTTGCCGAATCCCGTCAGAGTTCTGCTTCTGTTCTCTTGGCTTGTAGAAATATTCAGGCCAACTCATGAGACCACCGTGTTCTCGAATATTAGATCTATGTGGGTGATCAAGTGAATGTGATATAAATGCGGATGTCCTTCTGTGGAGTTTGCGGTCCGATTCAAACGCAGAAAGATCAAAAATAATCACTCGCGCTCTTGTTTCAACTAGATAGCTGGATCCTTGATGAGAAAAACTGGCTCCACTAGTGGCTGTCAAAATAAATCAGTAACAAGATTATTTTGACACAAAAAGACATAATAAGAATGGAGAATAAAATTCTATTTTGAACAAACTACACAAACTTAGACACCTATATATGTTGAACTCTAGATAATTGTTACAAGGGTATAAACTATGTCAATGAGCATAGAATTCACAGCATTCTCAAAAGCATATCATTAGACGTGAGATTAAATTACCAGTTGTTTCCAGATTTTGAAAGCTTTGATATGCATGTGAAGGCAAGAGAGCTGCTGGTGACGTAATTAGATCCTCAGCACCTTGGGTTTTGATGAATCCTTCCAACAAAAAACCAATGGAGCGGCGAGGAATTTCTATGGTTTCTCCCCTTATGTATGTGGTCATGCTTGACCTTTCAGCAACAAGAGCTCTTAAATCATGCATTGCCCTTTTCTCAAATATTTGAGGGAGCAAAAGCTTGACAAGAACAATAGCACTTTCCTGCAGAATCAAAGATACAACAAACCAAAGAACATTAGCCACACCAGAAAAGCTTCCTTAATACTTCATAGCAGAACTACCTTAGAGAACTTTAAGGTATTTCTATTAGAAAATCTATCAAATAGATTAGGATAACAATAAGTTAGAATTATGAAATTCGAATTTTAGGATTAGTTGTTTCAGTTATGTTTTAAATTTCAAGTTGTTTCCTATTTTCAGGGAACGTTGAGAACCACGCGGGTTCAGACCTTTACTTATTGTTGTAACTTTTCCAATTTTGTTTAATGAAAAGTATTATTTTTCTCCTCTCAAAAACTTTCATGGTATCAGAGATTCCCTAGTTTCTACAATGGCGATGAATCCTCTTAAGGAGTTTAGCTTCAGATCTGTCAATTCATAGAGCACTTCCAGCCCCTCTAGTTCTACTGTTCCTCAGAACACTCTTATTCCATTCATAAACTAAATGGAAAAAATTATATGGAGTAGGCTCAGTCCGTAAAATTGGTTATTGATGGCAAGGGTAAACTCGGCTATCTCACAGGAGAAACCAAGAAACCGGCTGCAAAGGATCCCAACTCTCCAACATGGCGATCTGAAAATTCTTTAATAATTGCCTGGCTGATTAACTTGATGGACGAAGGACGTTTGGGATGCAATTTGAGACACGTATTCAGACTTGGAGAATTCTTGTCAAATATTTGGATTACTTGGAGAATTCTTGTCAAATATTTGGATTGAAATCCAAATTATGGCAATCGAGACAAGGTGATCATGATGTAACTGCCGATTACAATGAGATGACAACGTTGTGGCAGGAGCTTGACTTATACTATGATGATGAATGGGACTGCCTAAATGATAGGGTAAGATACATGAAAGAGTTGAGAATGATAAAGTCTTTGTTTTTTTGGTGAGGCTAAATAAGGAGCCAGATGAGGTAAGAGGGGAAATTTTAGGTCGTAAACCACTGCCTTCAATTCGAGAAGTCTTCTCAGAAATGAAAAGAGAAGAAGCACAAAGGTGTGTGTTGATGAATAAATCTGTACAGAAACCAGATTTTGAGACCGAGAACTTTGCCTTGCTTTCCAAGGGTTACAACCAAGATGAAGGAAAGGATGCCTAGAAGAATGAGAGGCCATGGTGTGATCACTATAGATGTCCCTGGCACACACGAGCAACCTATTGGAAATTACACGGAAAACCGCCGAATTGAAAAAAAAAAAAAGTCGGGCAGCAGGAGGAGAAGGCCGAGCCTGTCAGCCACAGTTACGGATGAAGGGTAGCAATTTTCTTCAAAATTTACAAAGGAACAGATAGACGAATTGTGCAAATTATATTAGTCCTCTAATTCAAATTCCTCTTGTTGATTAGCACAACAAGGTAATTATCTCTCCACAACCCTAGCCAGTGTTAATCAAAATTGTCCCTGGATCATAGATGCAGGTCCAACTGACCATATGACAAGCTCATCAAAATATTTCTTGTCTTACAGTCCTCGTGCAAGTAATCAAAAAATTAAAATAGGAGATGGCTCACTTTAAGCATTGCAAGAAATGGGTCAATTTTTATTTCTCCATTTCTTACCCTTAAAAATGTTCTCCATGTTCGAAAATTGTCTTGTAACTTGTTATCTGCTAGTAAACTAACTGAAGAACAAAAGTGGAAAGCCAACTTCTTTCCTTCTCATTGTGAATTCCAGGATTTGAACTCGAGGAGGATGATTGCAGTGCTAGACAAGTGGAGGACTCTATTTCTTTAAAGATGGAACTGAATTGAGTAGACAATCCCACAATACTTGTTTTGAATCCATTGTTGTTTCTAATGATAGTGAAATTATGTTATGGCATCGTAGGTTAGGCCATCCTAATTTTCAATGCTTGAAAGATCTGTTTCCATAGTTATTTATCTTTGTTTCAATGTGAAGTGTGTGAAATAACCAAGCATCATCATGCATTTTTTCTTTTACAACCATACAAACCCTCAAAACCATTCTCTCTGATACATAGTGATGTGGTCTAAATAGGGTTAGTACATTTTTTGGTAAAAAGTGGTTTATAACATTTATTGATGATCGCACAAGACTTAGCTGGGTGTATTTACTGAAAGAAAAATCTGTTGCAGGACAAGTATTCGAGAACTTTCATAAAATGGTAAAAAATCAATTTCAAACAAACATTCAGGTGTTTGTTTAGGAGTGATAATGGAAGGGAGCATTGCAATAAGATCTTAGGGAAATATTTTCTTCAAAATGGTATAGTTCACCAAGTTCTTATAATGATACCCTACAACAGAATGGAATTGCAAAAAGGAAAAATAAATATCTTTTGGAGATGACTAGATCTTTTTTTTTTTAAATAAAATTCCTAAGTACTTATTGGGGAGAGGCAATTTTAGCTGCAACATATTTGATTAATAGGATGCCCTCTAGAGTGTTGAACTTTACAACTCCCTTCACTGTCTTTAAACAATGTTCTCATACTACATGGTTAGCAATAGATTTACCCCTAAAAATATTTGGTTCCATTGCATTTGTTCATAATCACAATCATACCCGTGGGATACTGGATCCTAGAGCAACTAAATGTATACTTTTGGGATATTCACCAACACAAAAGGGGCATAAGTGCTTTGATCCCATTCATAAAAAAATGTTTGTTACTATGGATGTGACCATTTTTGAAAACAAATCCTTTGATAATTCACATCTTCAGGGGAAGAGTAAATGTAAAGACTTGAAAGATTGTTGACATGCTTCAAATTTCTAATTCTAACGTCACTGTTATCACTGTCACTGGCCTGGATGACACCACCATCACTTTTGTCACTGCACTGGATGACACTACCAACACTGCACCAACTCCGGTAGGTTCGGATATTGAGTCAAAACATTCAGCTGAGCCAATGCAGCCCTTATCCAAATCTGTACAGCCTTTATTTCCACAACCTGTTTTGGAAACCAATGTTTCAGACCTTGAAAAAACAGGACAATCAACAGAGGTGCCTTTGACCAATCAAATTCACAAGGAAATGGATAATCGGAACAAAACAAGTAAGAAAGCTTGGAAGGGAATTGTCTACTCGAGGAAGAACCTGAAACAAGGGAATGACAACTCAACTTTGCAGCAAGGCCATGAATCTAAATTAAGAACAAATCAGAAACTAAATTGTAAATCAGGTAATACTCTTCCCAGGTCCAACTTTCTTGTCCTTTGTCACAATTTGAGTCTACAACTGATCTACGTGTTCCTATTGCTCGTCGAAAGGGTGTTCGATCTCGTACTAAGCAACCCGTGTCTAAGTTTGTCTTATGAGCGTTTACCTCCTTCTCTTGTTGCCTTTACCTCACAACGTTCTAGTGTAGAAATTCCGGAAAATATGCAGGAGGCTCTAACCGTTCCAAAATGGAAGAAAGCTATATTTGAAGAGATAAGGGCACTTGAGAAGGACAACTCAAATGGCTCGTTGGAACACTATAAGGCCCGATTAGTGGCAAGGGGGTTCACTCAGACCTATAACATTGATTATTCATAGACCTTTGCACCAATTGCAAAGTTAAATACAACAAGGGTACTTCTATCAATTGTAGCAAATCTGGATTGGCCTCTTCAACAGCTAGATGCCAAGAATGCCTTCCTCAATGGTGATTTGGAGGAGGTGTATATGGATGTTCCTCCTGAATTCGAAGAAAGGTATGGATCCAAGGTTTGTATGTATGGATTAAAGCAGTCTCCTATAGCTTGGTTTGGAAAGTTCACTTGATCAATGAAGAAACAAGGCTATTCTCAGGGACAGATAGATCATACCATGTTCATGAAGTTTTCGAATGAAGGAAAGTTGTACTATTAATTGTTTATGTGGATGACATCATTCTCACAAGTGATGATGTACTAGAGAAGAATAGATTGAAGGCAAGTCTAGCTTCGGAGTTTGAAATCAAGGACCTTGATCAATTAAGGTACTTTCTGGGAATGGAAGTGGCAAGGTCAAGAAACGGACTTGCGGTATCCCAACATAAGTACATATTAGATCTCTTGAAGGAAACATGAATGAGTGGATGTAGGCCTGTAGATACTCCAACGGATTCCAATGTCAAGCTCGGAGACAAGAGTGAAGGAGTTCTTGTAGACACTGGAAGATATCAAAGGCTAGTCAGGAAGTTGATCTATTTATATCATCCTTTGCCAGATATTGCCTTCTCGGTTAGTTTGGTAAGCCATTTTATGCATGCTCCCTAAGAACACCTCGAAGCAGGCTATTGAATTTTGAGGTATTTGAAGGAGACTCCTAGAAAAGGATTGTTCTTCAAGAAGAGTGAATAGCAGAGTATTGAAGTCCATATAGATGCAGACTGGGTTGGTTCTATCATTGATAGAAGGTATACTTCAGGATATTGCATGTTTGTATGGGGAAACTTGTTTATTTGGAGGAGTAAAAAGCAGAGTGTGGTGGCTAGAAGTAACGTTGAAGCCGAGTTCTGAGCTATGCCACTAGGAATATGTGAAGTGTTGTGGTTAAAACGGGTAACAAAGGAGTTAAAAAGGGCTGTTGAAAGCCCTATGAAACTGTACACTGACAATAAGGCAGCTATTAGTATAGCACACAATCCAATCTAACATGACAAGACCAAGCACGTGAAAATTGATCGTCATTTTATAAAGAAGAAGCTTGAGACTGGTATCATTTGTATGCCCTTTGTTCCAACCACTCAACAAATTGCAAATATCTTGACCAAAGGACTTTTGAGACCTAACTTTGAACATCGAGGTAGCAAGTTGGGTATGACTGACATCTATGCTCCTACTTAAGGAGGAGTGTCAAAGGGTTAGGTATTTCTATTAGAATATCTATCAGGTAGATTAGGATAACAATAAGTTCGAATTATGAAATTCAAATATTAGGATTAGTTGTTTCAATTATGTTTTAAATTTCAAGTTGTTTCCTATTTTCAGGGAAGGTTAAGAACCACACAGGCTCAGACCTTTACTTTTTGCTGTAATTTTTTAGATTTCGTTTAATGAAAATAATTATTTTTTTCCCCTCAAAAACTTTCACTTACCATCCATTTCAAATGTTAAACCATGTAAAAGATATGGTTATTTTGTGAAAGCAACATTTTTTTGGTGAAGTGACATATTTACAATACATATATGGATGAAAACAATCAAACACCCCTTTTTTAGGGGGGGAAAAAAGATATAAGGATCAATAGAATGTCCACAACAATGAATCCAAGATTTTTTTTTTCCTTTTGATTTCTTTTTTTTTTTTTTTTAGCATCATTTTCTTTTGAAGTCAAATAGCATGAATTGAGATATGTAGATGATGAAAGCTTTTCTAAAATTTTAAATTGTATACCTGCCACAGGAAGTCTTCCACTGAATGATTAGACCTTAGCGCAGAAAGTATATTGTCAGTCTCGATAAAGAAACAGAGAACCACAGAATCTGTTATCATGTCACACATGTATGGTTTTCCAGTTAGCACTTCATACAGGCCCAAAGTACTCCCATGGGTAAAAGTTGGATGTAATGAATGTTTGTTTTTTAAGCTCTTACTCGTCCACTGCCAAAACATAACATCCATCAGAAACACTGTCCACCAGCAAAACTATAGATCTTGCATGGGAAAAAAAAAATCATTTCCTTACCTTGACGATCCCATTGGAAATAATCCAAATACCATTAGGCCTAGATCCCTCCCTGTAAAGGGTCATACCACGTAATTTCATTATTTCCTTGGTAGAATTTTCTAGTAGCTTACAAACAGATGATGGAAGAGCCCCCGTGAAAGGATGGGAACTAATGACATCTTTCATTTTTGGAATCTTTACTAATGGAGGATTTCTTAGAAGCTTTTTTAAATCAGTCTGCACAAAAAATTTCATAACTAACATTAAAGCATTAACAAAGAGAGTGAGGACCAAACTGACGAAACGGAAAGCAAAAGATAACACCAACCTGAACAGCGTCATGGAGATGAAGCATCTCCTTTTCCTCCAATAGACCAACCTTTTCAAGGTTTTGGACATAGTCAATTAGATGGTTCAGCACAGAGTACGTTACTTGTCTGGTTTTCACAACACGCAAAACCTGACAAAAGTCCAAAGAGTTTCCTTCAAGAAAATTGCCTGATTCAGAGACTGAAATAACAATCTCGTGAACGTCCTACTTTTAAGCAAGAAAAACAAAATGAATTAACAGAAAAACTTCAACTAGAACCCAACGCAGCTGGTAAAAAGGATAAAATTGACTATTTAACCAACAAACCTGAGGAAATGTTACACGAACATCTTCCAGAAACGTCCTTGCTTCTTCTCCTTCTGCCTCACTTTCATTGATGATGACAGAAGCAACATCACCATCACCTAAATGTCAGGTGCATATACATAAAAAATAATAAATACTTCTCATAAGTAACCACTTGACTGGATCTACAATGCAATGGCCTTTACACCTTTAATGTATAACCATAATAAAGAGCATAAAACATTATAATTGTCTAATGGCTCAATGATCAGCCGATTTTACTTTTAGAATTCAAAGATGAATTTCTATGAAGATGAAAAACAAGATTCATCCCACCATTCGCACATGGACTCTATGACTGACAGATAAATAAAGATAAAAGGAAGAATCAAACAACAAAAAAATAATAGTAAACTTAAGGAGTATTTTCATCTGGCATTTATGATGGAAGAGTTCCATCTTCTTCTTAAAATGGGATGCTTTTAATTTGCCAAGTTAAATTATAGCTTGCATTGCATGTCTAACAACTAATTTTTTGAGTAGTTATATGCTGGAAAAGGAATTAGTTACCTCCTTGTCACGCATTTTTTTAGCTTAGAAGAAAGGTCAAGCAAAGCCATTATGGCGTTTATAATTATAGATACTATAGTTATAGAAGCTCTGAAAAAGTATTTTGTCCATAAAACAAAGTTCAGAGATCTAACTTTGCCAACTTTTGATGTTTGGCATGTGTAACATTCACAGAGATGAAAGCAAGTATAAACAAAGTGTCGATAAATATGCTTGTGTGTCTGTGTGTGTGTATTATTGAAACATTTTTCCTAAATATATTATGCGGAGAATACAGTCACCCGAACAGGGAAAGAAACAGAATACTGCAAATGTACACATTCATACACGGTCACTCTCTCAGAAGCACACGGTCATGAAAGCATACATGTAGCTTTTAGAAGATCTTAGAAGGTAAACATATTAAACCTATGATTAAGCATCTTTACAACAAATGCTCCAAAATATGAAAAGGAAAAACATATTGCAAACACACTATATGCTTCATAGCAGTACCTAGAAAATCATGGAGTTGCTGTCTGGCAATTCTATGGGCACGAAGAAAGGCAGCACAAATGTAACATGCAGATTCCAACCTTTCCACAGTGAAATATGTCACCAACTTCTGTGGGCAAATACTTCTTTGGAGGAACTTGTAATAATTTGGAAAATGAACGTGAGATTTTAAACCTTTCCAGTCACATAACTCATTTGAGACAAAGTCAAGTGCTTCATCCACTGATTCCATCAAAATTTTTGCAGTAGATTGGGTTATCCTTCCCTCGTCAAGCATCCCCCAGTAAGCAGCTTGCACACCTGATAGAAACAGATTCTTAAACTAGCAAAGTGATCAAATTCATGGGGTATTGTGCTTCACGCAGGTCCAGAAATTGCGTCTTTGGAATCAAAAGTAGTTTAGATTATTGTTTTTGTTTAGGCATACATACGGCAAATTAAAAGCTTAAGTCGGTAAACAGAACATTTTATAATAGAGACAATAAATATGAAGCAAAAATATTTAAACAAATAGAGTCTAAACATACATGGGAAAAGTGTGTTGGATCTAAACAAATGGAGGATACTGTGGCAAACAGGTAAAATAAACTGATAACAAACAGTAATCCGTTAAAAAAGAAGAAAATAGTACAAGATCTCAAGTGGATAAAAATATTCAAAACAAGAACAACTCCACACTACTATTAAACCAAAAACCGCACATCACAATAATTACCAGCTTCTACTTCTATCAAACCCCTAAATATTCCCAACCAATAGAGAATGAGACCGAGGGATCATCCAAGATAAAATGTTACATATTACACACAAATCAATAGCATTCTCTATGCATCAATTATATTTCTTTTGAAACAAAGTGCGTATTACTGTATTAATATGACCTTAATAATATCCTTGGCATGTCATGCACTAAACTATCTCATGAAATTCAAGGACAAATATAATTTTGGACATTGAATGTATAAAACGTCCGGAAAACTGAAAGGATACAAAAACATTATTGATTTCCCAAAGAATCTTGCTAATGGTGAAGGATCAGCATCATTGGCTATAAACAAGGAGTGGGGAAGCAAGCAAACATTGTGATAAAATTACCATTCAAGAGACGTACGCGTATATCCTTCAAATTCATTGGGTCGAGATTATTATTGTTCTCAGGGACATTATGAGGGTGTACAGGTTCCCCTTCAATGCTATTTAAACTTGCAATATATCTTTTCACTGTGGCCCAATCAACAGGTCCCAGTTCCTCATCTTCTCCAAGATCGCCAAAAGCTACAAGTGCTTTGTTTAACATTTCGTACTTTGTGTAATCCAATATGCGCCTCTGCAATAAAAGTTGCACACACATATAGTTAGCGTATAAGTTAGCATATATTCTATATTATTCTAATTGATTATGTTTCCCTTATCAACAAGGATTAGTTGTCTAATTTATTTTGATTAATTGTAATTGATTGTATAGATTGTATGGTTGACTATCCTAAAATAGTCACGTGGATCTTGCATTTATACCCACGAGATACATGAAATTATTCAATTCAGCCAAATTACCAATTTGGTATCAGAGAGCAGGCAAGAAAATCTGCAGCTGTTTTTTTTTTTTCCCCCTGGTTGAAACCCTAAAACTGTCGTTCCTTCCCTCTTTCCTCTCAATTTCCACACGTCTGAGAAACTGATAGAAATAAGCCATCCATAGTGGCCATTCATGAAACTTCCACTCCAACAATTTCTATTAAGTTGGATGGTGGAAATTTATCGTGTTTGGTGGCAGGTTCTGGAGATGCACATTGCTGGCAGGAAAAAGAAGGGCTACATCACAGGGAAGAAGGTTGCACCTGTAGAGGATGAGACGGGTTTTAATGAATGGGAGGCCGAATACGCTCTAGTTAAGTATTGGCTCATTAATTCCATGACTGATGAACCGATGTCACATTTTGTGCAATTTGGAACAGTCAAACAAGTCTGGGACGCAATCAAGAGGAGCTATCTCGATGTCTCGGATTATTCTCAAGTCTATGAATTGATGAATCTTCTCAATCATGCCAAGCTAGTCATCCTCTTGCAGAATACAACAATGAATTAAACTCTATATTCTTGGAGCTTGATTACCGAAGGCCTAATGATGTGACATGCCCCACTAATATTGAGAAACAAAGGAGACATACGGCTAACGAACAAGTTTATATATTTCTTGCAATTCTTGATCACAATTTGGATCAAGTTAGGGCCGTGTACTGGCTACCTCTCCCTTACCAAGCCTTGAGGAAGCCTACTTGTAGGTCTGTCGTGAAGCGCCGGGGCAAACCACTATGGGTGTAGAAGACCAGTCTGAGTCTTCGACCATGGCTATGAATAAAAATAATCCAAATCCAACTCCTGTTGTCAACCCTCCCTCTCCGTTTTGCACTCATTGCAATAGCACCAAACACATGGTTGATGTCTGTTGGAAGAAACATGGCTATCCAGAGTGGTACAAACTGAAGCAAGCCAAACGAAAAAACAAGAAATCACCTCAGGTTTTTGTGACCGATGCTAATCCTTCTGCTTCTGCCTTTCAGGTTTCTCGCTCCTCTACTCAAGAAGGTAATTCTGGTTTGTGTCTTATTTCTGCTACCTTTAACACTTGGGTTATTGATTCAGGGGCCACTGATCATTGACTATTAATCCTTCCTTACTTGACTCTCTAATGTCCTCCAATGTTAAGTCTGTTCCGGTTGCTAATGGGACTCCTATGCCGATTTCAGGGGCTGAAAATGTCTCATTTTCTCTCACACTTCCCATGTCCTCTGTCCTACTTGCACCTAGTCTTTGTAATAATCTCTTTTCCATTAGCAAAATTACTAAAAATCTTAATTGTTCTGTAACTTTTCATTCTACACACTGTATGTTTCAGGATAATCTTACAAAGACAACGATTCGTATTGGTAAGGAGAGAGGAGATCTCTACCACTTGGAGGGGGCAAGGGAATTGCAACCAAAATCAGATCGCACTTTTCAAGTGACAAGGGAGACATTTGATAGAGAAAAAATTATGTTATAGCATTGTCGATTGGGTCACTCATCTTTTTCTTATTTAGAACGTTTGTTTCCTCAGTTATTTTGAAAAGTTTAAATTTCTAATTTGAAATGTGAACAATGCATTTATGCTAAAATCATGTAACTTTCAAAATGCCTCAACAAAAGTCCAATTCCTTTTGTCCATGTTTTTACAGATGTTTGGGGTCCTTTTTCTACTCCCTACTTCGGGTCATAAATATTTTGTCTTTTGTAGTTCGGTATATTTGTTAAAATCTAAGTATGACGTTCTGCATGTTTATTCCTCCATTTTCCAAAATGATTGTCACACAATTTAATGCTCTGATTTAGTTCTTCCATTCTGACAATGGTCATGAGTTTGTAAACTAGTCCCTTATTGATTTATTCAAAGCAATGGAATGCTCTACCAGACAATGTGTACATACACGCCATGGAACGCCTCAACCCCCCATGGGCCCACCTGGTGGGACCCTGGCATAGTCGGGTCTTATATTTGTTACTCATACATGCTGTCCCCTCTGAGTACCTAGTAGCCCTCGGGGTTTTCTTCGTATCCCCCAACACTTAAACTCAAGACCTCTCTGTTAGACATATATGTCTTAAAGAGAAAATATAATATGTTTTTGAAGACATTTTTATCAATAAAGAGTTCATTTATTTATTATTTATATATCAAATTATTGTCCTCTTTACATTCATATTTGTTGAATGTATGTTAAGCAAACAAAAGTCTGAGACTATCGGTCTAAATGTTTTAAAATCAGGCATATGATGGACAGATTATACGGAAGACATGATTCTAAAGATGGACTAAATCACAAAATCTGCAATCAAGAGAATAAAATTAGGCGCTTTATTCATGCAAAAATTGTTATGTTATCTATATCCCTAATAGGAGATTATTTGTCTTGGCCATCGGAGGTGAACTGTGCGAATAGAAATATTGGTACATTGTCATAGGTGACGATGTATTATATTGGGACATAAAGTGTAATTGATTTAGATTAATAATTCTGTCTCGACAAATCAATTCACTTTAAACGATTATGTGTTGTACCTTAATCCTAAGATGAATAATGGGCACGTTGTCTTGACTTATGTTTTTTGATATATCAAAAGGTGACATCCACATTTTATATTGGTATGCATGCCGGTACGTTAAAGATATAACTCTTGATGACGTAAACCTGTTATTCATAGATACGAAATCCATAGCTCCTCTTTAGGAGTCGATGATATCTTCTTATATGTGTTATCCTGTAATTAGAAAACTGAAGCGTTCAACCATTTGAATACATAGGTGTAACCGAATGGTATACTGATTTTGGATGGTAAGTTTTCCGTTGGTAAGATAATGGAACATAAAAGAAAAATAATCAGGAAGGTAAGATAGAGTTTATCCTTAAACCAATTATGAATAATCTTATGAAGATACGATATATTATGAGATGTCATGAAGACTTAGCTATTCGGGTTTCGTAATTATATGTAGTTCGAGTGTGCAACTCTAAACTTTTAGTGGAGTAGCGTTAGAGTTGATAATTATGAAATGTATATCTAGGATATTGGGCTTCATAATTATCGAGAGCTTGAACTATATACGTCCATCAGGCTCGATAGGGCGTGCTTTTCCAATAAATTGGTGACTTATCTCAAATCATTAGATTGACTAAAATTCAAGTTAATTAGATTTAATAATTCATATTAATTTATCGGTTGAATTAATTTTATAATTAATTCAAGATAAACGTGTTGGTTTATCGGTTGAACTAATTTGGTAAATTAATTCAAGATAAATGTGTTGAATTATTATGGATAATATCTTATTTGTATGGGTTTATCTGTATATGACCATTTTAATCGGATAACTTCTCTATTGGGTTATTTGAATTAAAATTGAGGCTTTATAAAAAATACCCGGAACTAATAAGATAGGATTTATCCAATAAGTTATGATGGGATCTATCAGATCAACTTGAGGAGTTCGAATTAGGTTCAAACTCTGCTATCAAGACAGCGTGGTCGACCCGGTATATTAGGCACGGTTGATCGCGGCAGTTTGAGTCTGAGTCTGCTTATGTGGATTAGACTCTGAAACTGATTCAAACTCGAATTTTAAGGCCTTATCTGATAAGATCCGTCCTCTATAAATAGGGAGTGAGACTCATAAGTTATTCAGATCAGTTGAGAGATCAAGAATGAGCACTCTATCTTGTGAGTCTCCGAAACTCCCTTGAAGAGCTATTGTTCACAAATCACGAACAGTAGTTTTGAGTATTTCTCAAATGGTTGGAAGGAGAGTCACCAGGGAAGAGCTGTATGAGTGTGCCCACACATATACCAATCGTGGATAGAGAATAGCAAAGAACACCAGTTGGTTGAAGCACTTCTGAAACGTTCTTTTCTACACGGATTCAAGGAGCTCTTCGACATTTAAAAGTTAGTAAGATCTGGTTAATTTATACATATAGCCTGTCAAACTTGTGCTTTAGAAAGTACTCTGCTTAAAATTTTAAAATTTCCGCTATATACCATTTTTCCAACACTCCCTACTTATAAAGTTCTTAAGTCAAATTTTGGGACAAATTGACCTTCAAATGAAACAATTGACAGGAATAAAGCTAGATTGGTTGCCAAGGGATACACACAGACTTATAGAATCGTCTACCAAGAGACCTTTGCTCTTGTGGCCAAAATGAACTCTATTAGAGTTATACTCTCCCTTGCAGTTAACTTGGACTGGGCATTGAGACAGTTCGACATAAAGAACGCCTTTCCTCATGGTGATCTGTTAGAAGAGGTGAATATGGATCCTCTTCTAGGGTTTACACCAAAAGAAGCCAAGGTATGCAGACTAAAAAAGGCCTTGTATGTGTTAAACAGTCGCCAAGAGCATGGCTTAGCAGGTTGAGCTACTCAATAAAGGAGTATGGCTATAAACAAGCTATGGCAGATCACACTCTTTTTTACAACAGAGATGGTGATGATATTACTTTACTTATTGTTTGTGTTGATGACATGATTGTTACAGATAGTAGCCCTAAGGAAATAAAGAAGCTCCAAAGTTATCTAGCCAAGGAATTCGAAATGAAGGACTTGGGCACTCTAAAATATTTTTTGGGCACTGAGGTTTCTTGGTCTAAGCAAGGACTTTTCCTCTCATAACAGAAGTAGACATTAGATCTGCTAGCTGAGACTGGTAACTCTACTTGAGAACCTATGATGTTGAAATCCAGATATGTTAGCTGCTTTCTAAATTCGAAATAATAGGGATAGGATGTTTTCTTGTTAAGATTTTCTGTTTCCACAAAATCAGGATTTCCTGATTTTGTTCATTTAGAAGATATTTCAGTTATTAGGAGATCTATCTACTTTTTGTTATTATAAATAAGTTGTATACAACCTTCAAGAGAATAAGCCGAATAAAACAGTATTCCAAATCAGGGAATTCCCCTGCTTTTCCTCATATTTCTCTAATTATCCCCATGGTACCAGAGAGGGTTTTCTAAAAGATAAAAAAAAATTATGAGGAAAACTTCAAACACTGGCGATAAAGGGACCAATTCTGCAGAAACCTTTTCCGAGCCTCTCATTGCCATTTCCAGCGTCAATGGAGGAGCAGATAACTCAGTCCTCAACATCACAGGACACAAACTTAATGGGAGAAATTACCTGCAGTGGTCACAGTCAGTTATGATGTACATCTCAGGAAGAGGGAAGGATGACTACCTCACTGGAGAAAAGGAGATGCCACATAAGGAAGACCCGAAGTTTAAAGTCTGGAGGTCAGAAAATAATATGGTTATGGCCTGGATAATCAACTCTATGGAAAATGAGATTGGTCAAACATTTCTGTTTTAGGGGACTGCAAAAGAAATATGGGAAGCTGTCAAACAAACATACTCGGACAGTGAAAATACAGCAGAGTTATTTCAACTACAAAATACCTTGAGAGACTTGCGACAAGGAGACATGGAGGTCACACAATATTTCAACACATTAACAAAAGATTGGCAGCAACTTGATGCTTTTGAAGAGCTGCAATGGAATTGTCCCGAAGATAGTACCCGATATAGGAAAATTGTTGATAGAGAAAGAATTTTTGCTTTTCTTGCAG
>CAMOHE010055669.1:156802-184196 GCA_946598075.1 Artocarpus hirsutus
TTTGAAGAAATGATTTCCAAGCTAGGCATGATTGACATCTACTGCCCAGCTTGAGGGGGAGTGTTAAAATCCGGATATGTTAGCTGCTTTCTAAATTCGAAATAATAGGGATAGGATGTTTTCTTGTTAAGATTTTCTGTTTCCACAAAATCAGGATTTCCTGATTTTGTTCATTTAGAAGATATTTCAGTTATTAGGAGATCTATCTACTTTTTGTTATTATAAATAAGTTGTATACAACCTTCAAGAGGATGAGCCGAATAAAACAGTATTCCAAATCAGGGAATTCCCCTGCTTTTCCTCATATTTCTCTAATTATCCTCAAAAGTTAATAAGAATAAAAATGATAAAACAAAAATTATGTGAAGCCAAGTGTTGTAACTAACCTTTTCAAACAACATCCTTAGCGGTAAGATCTCGGGAACTTTACAAGCTTCCTGTTTGTACAGCCAAATCAGCATTTCTGCTTCTTACCTTTTTCACTCTCTCCTCTTTCTTTTTTTCATTCTCTTTTTATATTCCATTTTCATTATCAATTCTATTTTTTTATTCATTCTTCTTCCTTTTTCTAGTTAGCTTTTTTATTCTTCTCTTTTGGTCTTTCTGCTCTTCATCTTTTTTATAAAATATTTTCAACAACCTTTTTTTCCTCTTCCTTTTATCAGGCTCTTTTTTTTTTTTTTTTTTTTCCCCTCTCCTCTTTTCTTGGCTTGGACAATGATGATACGGAAGTTTTCCTGCAACCAAGATGAATATAATCGTTACATCAACAAGAAAACAAGAAGGCAACAGTTAACAAATTATTAGAATAAAACAAGAAACAAACCTTGGGAACTCTGCATTCATCTAAAATTTTGATAATTGGATATGAAGCTTATCTTTATGTTACCTACACCACTTGCCCAGCTCATAAGAAGGAAAAATATGTTAGTAAGAGTCACCCGAAGACATGACTCTCTAAGGAAAAGTACACTTTACAAGTTCAATAAAACACATATCCACTTGACTTTCAAGTATTTCAGCTAGAAAGCCCCAATGTGATTTTTGCAACTGCCACAAAATGGAAAATTTCCTGAAATGGAAATTTCAGTAGTGAGCAAAGAAAAGTGAAATTATAGACGCAAAAGTTGCAGCACAAATTGAAGAGCAAAGAGATGCACAAAAAAGAAAGCTATCAACATAATGATCAACAAAATAGAAGGCAGTATTGACCCAACAAAAGAGTTAAAAAAGCAATAAAGCAAAAGAAAAAGGACAAACCAATTTTTCCTTTAATTTGATTCTGATAGTAAATATGGAGCCGATCTCCTTATTTATATGCCACGTGCTTGACTTATCACAAGGAAAACACATCAGTATATGTCACCTAAAGAAATAGATGGCTCTGAAAGAAAAATTATATCATACAATTCCAATAAAACTCGCACCGGCTTGTCCTTCAAGTGCTTCAGCTAGAGACGTCATACCCATCAGATTTTTTTTTTTGTTGGGGCAACTACCATGGTTTGGCAAATTTTCTGAAGTGGAAATTTCAATTGTGAGAAGAGCAAAAAGAAGTAAAAAATATCAAGCACAAAAAAGTAGCAACAAGATTTATAGAGATAAAAATAAACAAAAAAAAGTGTCAACCTTATGATCACGACCATCATTTGCAATTTCAAATCGTGCTTACTTGTTCTTCAAGTGTTTCAGCTATACACATAATATCCATTATGATTTCTGTAAAGATCTTTCTTATGCCAACAGCTTCTCCTTAAAAAACAGACCACCCTTTCATATAAATTAAAAAAAAAAAAATCATTCAAACTACATTTAACAAAAAGTTCATTCAAACTAATAATTTGATCAAGACAAAAATGTTGTCACATTGCACCGAGAATCTCAAAATCTTATGAACTGTAAAATTGCTGTATTTTAGCGTAATCTGGTTATTGTATTTTATTCCTCCATGATTATTGTGCTGCGATTAGTATTAGAAAGTCACAGTTTTTTGTCTAAAGCTGATCTTTGAATAAAGCTGATATCTGTAGAAAGCTGTCTCTAGAGGTCAGGGAGAGAAGGTCAAAGATCTCTGTCGGTATATAGGATTTCTTATTTTATTTTTTTGCTGTACCTTCTTCTGTATTTAAGTCTGGAAAAGGATCGTGTAAAAGATAGAAGAATTCTCCTTCAAACCCTTCATGTTTCTAATAATTTTAAGATAAAAATAAAATTTCCAGAGAGCAACTAAATAAGTTTTCAGAACATTTGGAAATATTCTAAGACTGAAAAAGATAAAGTTTTTCTTATAAATTCAAATGAAAAATGGCAGAAAAAGCATAAGAAGTAATTTCGAGAAACTGCACTCACTATTCTGTGTCATTTGGTTACTACAATTTGCCAACTTCTTGTAAGACTAGTAACTCTTCTAGAAATTGAAACATAAAAGATGAAGGCTATAAAACTCAGTAAACTTACTTGAGACGCAAGACCGCATGTCCTTGATCAATTATGTGCAGCATCACAAACATTGTTTGCCAGTCTACATGCCTGACCATTAACAAAAGAAAACACTTTAGTAATTACCACAAAGTAGGTGGATTGGAACCCAATTAATAAAAGGAAAATCAATATTAAAATGAAATGGCATTGCTTATGATATCTTGTATGCCCAAGGAAATCAAAAAAGAAATGCATCTGGCAGTCTAGCAATTAGATCTCAAGGGCTTTAAAAACTTATATGGAGACAGCCAGTAGTAGACCAGCATTTGTGCCGTTTAAAAATCCTAAAAGTTCTTGCTACAACATCAATCCCAAGTACACAACTAGTAGCTGAATAGACAGCACAGTAAAACTGAGATGGGAATTAAAATAAATAAATAACAGAGGACAATGCCCTTCTACAGTAGCACAAAATCAATTGCCTTAGGGTGCATCACTAACAGAAGAATACAACTTTTGAGTCCATAAATGAAGATAAACTTTACCCATTTGTTCTACGAAAGCATGAACACTGAAGTTAAATACAAGTTGGAGAATAGAGAGAGAAAAAAAATACCAACCTGTCAAGTGATTTTGTTAAAGGACATCTACCGTCTTCAGCTTTGTACTAAACAATGGGAGTAGTCTTTCCCCTGTCACCATCCTCGCCTGAGACTCTGCTAGACCTATCAAATGAACAAACCAAAATCAAATAAGACACCAATTTTATTTGAACTAGAAAGAGAAAACATACTGATGAGTAAAGTATTGACAACTTACAGAATATCAGATAATGCCACTGTTACGTATGCCCGCGATGCAAGATTCCTTTTTTTTTTCTTTTTTTTTTTTAATTTTATCTTACCCATTTTTCTCTGTCTTTTCCTTTGTTTTTTGTTTTTTGTTTGTTTTTTTTTTTTTTTTTATCTTCCCCCTCACACTCTCGCCCTTTAAACCACAGCAACTTTAGAAGATTACTATTTGTACAGCTACAAGTAGACCAACATTTGTGCTATCCTCTTTTCCACTCTTTTCCCCCCTATAAACAAATGGAACTATGATCACACACCATAGATTGTAGGACACCCGACTTCCATAGATTGTAGGACACCTGACTTCATGAGGAAACTAGAAAAGGAGAGTCTCCATCATGAGTAAAGCAAAATCTAAAGTAAGAAAAAATTTCTTCTTAGATCAAGCGCAGCAAATGTATTTGGAGGAAAGTAGTTGACTGTTAATTAATAGCTTACCGGTCACATGCACAAGCTCTAGCCTTTAACTATCAGCCTTTCAAGGTCCTCATGACAATGTTGCTTCAGTGATTTTGGGTGTGTGGCACGCACACGATGTAGAATAAGCTGAAAATGAATGTAGTCATAAACAGGGCTATTTGTTTGGCAAAAACAGAAAACTAGTTCAAATTCAAGTAAATTTCATTGTTTTTGCCCCATATCTACGAACTCCCAAGCTAAAAAAATTAAACCTCTAGAAAGATTAGTGACCGGTAAGATAGGCAAGCATAATTGTGCAACACAAAAGCTTCTTTGACAGGGCGCATCCTCTCAACCACAACCTAAAAGCAAAAAAGCCACCAAAAACTCAGAAAAGACCAAATTCCTCAAAAATTCCAATCGACTAAGCCACTTATGTAAGAGGGTAGGAATCCTGAATTCAAGCAACTCTAAGGTGAAAAACTCCCTGACTATCTTTAGTCTTTCAAAAGCAAGTCCAAATCCCTGCAGTTGAAAACAAATTTAAATTAGCATATCAATATCGTTACCCAACAATACTAAAAGATTAGATACCAAAGTTAAAAATTTTCTTTGACTTAATTACCAATCTGTTTTTCATAGCCAAAAGAGAAAAAAAAATCCAAAAATCTAATCAGTTTTTTGTGACGAAATAAGTACCTCTTTTTGCTTAATGTGATGTTCTCTCAAACTGTGATAATCAGGGTGATCATCTTGGTCATCCATAAAAGCAGCAAGAGGGAAACCACTAAACTAAATGCATGCAAGTGATTAGTCAAAAGTTAGTTCACCCTACATAGCAAGCAAAACTATTTTGAAAAACACAGGACAAAACCAGATAATGCTTCTGTCAAAAAAAAAAAAAAAAGAGATTGAATGAAACTTCCCAACAACAATTATAACACTTCAATATCAAATTGCTGGGAAATTTTTACCTTAACTAGAATTGGAGGCTACAGTTATCACACTGCTCCTCATGTGGCGTTTTCAACTGCAAGTATTGATGCTTGAGCAAGTGGTGTTGCTTGACATACAGGTAAAAAGCTTGGAAGAATCAGAGTTCCATCACTTTTTCCTTAAGTTACGTATGTGACCTACCCTTACAAATGCATGAGTCAAGTTGGAATGATTTTTAAGATATATGTAATTAATGACAACTCTTTGCTTGCAGGGTAGGTAGATCCAACAACCAAAGGAAAATGAGAACCAATCACAGAGCAATGCATCTGTTTTCTAGCATGCACATTGAAAACCAAAACAAGAACATTCAATTGACAACCTAGCAATAAGATCTCCACAACTATGATCAGAATTCAGCCACTCAATCATATTAGAAAGCCTTACTGCAACATCAAATCCCTGTAAACAAATGGAAACTGAATAGACAACATAGTTAAAATAAAGAAGGCTAATAAGCATATAAACTTTCTCCTCTTAAGTGTACTAAACATTATCTTTGGAAGTTACAAAGTTGGAGAGAGATAAAAACACCAACCTGACAAATGGTCTTGTAAAAGACATCTACTGCTTTGAGCTTTCGTAATTAACAGTGGGAATGGTTACTATAAAAGCACCCTCCCCTGAAATTCCACGGCCTGGTCATATAAGTCAACAAAAAGCAAGCAAGAAAACATGAGACTGAAAAATTTTCAAGCACTCACAGGAGGCCTAAGTTGTCTCCACTCTTCTAAAGAATTCATAATAGGATACATAGCTTTTCCTATCGTTGTATAGTGCAAGATCCTGTAACAATCCACACACCCTATTTGTAAGATGCAAATTACATTGCTTGTTCCCACCTAGAGAAAGAGATAGTTCCCAAAAGAAAATTGTATGATAGGAATTCGATGAAAATCACAATTACATATTCTTCAAATGTGTCATTTGGTTTCCACAGTTTGCCAACTTCTTGAAAGACTAGTAACTCTTCTACAAATAGCAAGATAAAACATAAAGGCTGTAAAACTCAGTAAACTTACTTGAGGTGCAAGACCGCATTTCCTTGATCAATTATGTGCCCCATCAAAGCAACATTCTTTGTCAGTCTACCTGCCTAACCATCAATCAAAGAAAACACTTGGATCAGAACCCAATTAATGAAAGGAAAATGAATATCAAAATGAAAAGACATTGCTTATGAAATCTTGTATGCCCAAGGAAATCAAAAAGTAAATGCATCTGGCAGCCAAGCAATTAAAACTCGAAGGCTTTACAAACTTATTTGGTGACAACCAGTAGTAGACAAGCATTTGTCTGCTTTAAAAATCCTAAAAGTTCTTACTACAACATCAATCCCAAGTGCACAACTAGAAGTTGAATAGCAGCACAGCAAAACTGAGATGGGAAATTAAAATAAAAAAATAAATAAACAGAGGACAATCCACTTCTACAGTAGCACAAAATCAATTGCCTGAGTAGCCGAAGAATAGAACTTTTGAGTCCATAAACAAAAATAAACATTACCCATTTGTTCTATGAAGGCATGAACATTGAAGTTAAATACAAGTTTGGAGAACAGAGAGAGAGGAAAATACCAACCTGTCAAGTGATTTTGTTAAAAGACATCTACTGTCTTGAGCTTTGTACTAAGCAACGGGAGTGGTCTTTCCTATGTCACCATTCTGGCCTGAGACTCTCCTAGACCTATCAAATGAATAAACCAAAATAAAATAAGACGCCAATTTTATTTGAACTAGAAAGAGAGAACATACTAATGACAAAAGTATTGACCCCTTACGGAATATGCAGACAATGCCACTGTTACAGATGCCACCAATGCAAAATTCTTGTTTTTTTTTTTTTTTAATTTATCTACCTATTTTTCTGTCTTTTCCTTTGCTTTTTTTTTCCCTTTCCCCTCACACCTGCTTTTTTCATTTTTTTTTTCCGTCTATTCTCCTTCAATCTTTTTTTCCCACTCTTTTTCTTTTTTTCCCACTCTTCTCACACCTGCTTTACTTCTTGCATGCTCACAAAAACAGAAAAGATATACAACTGAAAGTCTTATTCTAAGATCTCCGCAACTTTGAAAGATTTCTATTTGTACAACTACAACTAGACCAACATTTGTGTCATTTTCCTTTTGCTGCTCTTTTCCTCTCTCTCTCTCTCCCTCTCTCTCCCCCTCCCTCCCTCTGCTTTTCTACTCGTTTCTTCTCCCTCCTTCCATCTCTACCTCTTTCTCTCTTTCCCTTTAAGATCGCAGCAACTTTAGAAGATTACTATTTGTACAGCTACAAGTAGACCAACGCTTGTGCACTTCCCTTTTCTACTCTTTTCCTCCCTCTGTCTCCCACCCTCCCTCTCTCCCTCTCTCCCTTTAAGACCTCGGCAACTTTATAAGATTGCTATTTGTACAGCTACAACTAGATCAACATTTGTGCTACTCCCTTTTCTACTCTCTTCCTCTCCTTCTTCATTTTTTCCTTATTCTTTTTTGTATCTCCTTTTGTCTCTCTTTTCATTCCATGTCACTCCTACTATTTTTTTTTCCCTTTTTTCCTCTTTTCCATTACTTTTTTTTCTCTTTCTTTTTGTTGTCACTTTTTTTTTTTTTTTTTCACACCATTCTTTTCTTACACTCTATATCATCTAACTTATTATTCCCCGCCTCTCTTTTCAATGGCTTCATGGTAACACAAATTTTTCCTACAATGAAGAAAAAGATGAAAATGTTAAACCAGGAAGAAAATACAGAAGGAAAAGAAAAAAACCTCAAGGCAACAATTAAAAAATTAATAGAATAAAAGAAAACAAAAAGAAAAAACCTTGAGTTTTCAGTGCATCTGAAAGTTTTATCAAAGGAACTGATCCTCTTGATTACGTACACAACACGTAAAGAAAGATTTGGGTCTTAAAGAACAGTTACATTGTATGAATTCAATAAAACATAAATCCATTAAAAATTTTCAGGTGTTTCAGCTAGAGGCATCATACCCCAATGTGTTCTTAAAGTGCAACTACCCTGGTTACAAGCAAGCAGTATTGAAGCAATTGGGCATTGACCTTCATCATTAGCAAGGAATTGGTGTTTCATACGACAACTCCCAAAAGCCTCCTACCCTTTTCTGTGATTTACAAAGATTTTAATATCACTATATCAGATATAATTGTTTTAGACATAGAAAGACAAATAATAATAATAATAATAATTCCTAGAAAAATTACAGACATTTAAGGAAGGGAAAGACCATCAATAGCTTTTTAACATCACCAACATGACTATTCACTTTTCCTCTTTATGCTTGTTTTCTCTCTTTTTCCTCACTTTTTCTTTCACAAAAGATGAAGATGAGAATGTCAAAAATTTAAAAAAAATTAAAGAAATGCACATTGAACGACATTCCGAATTCCAAAAGTTATATTGGTACAGAGATAGGAAATAAAGACAAGTGAAAGAAAGTTACTGGTTCCCACAGGTATTTCATGTAATCCAAACACATTACTTAAGTACCCCAATCGTTTAGTTTTATTTATTTCAACTTCTAACATTTGTTTCAATAGCAAATATATTTCATAACATGAACGACAATATAATTATGCATCATTGCCTGAATGCATCAATACTAGTAACACACACAAAGGAAAAAAAAAAGTAAATCCAATATTTCAATACCTGCTAAGTAGCCCATATTCTTACCCTTAAGAGATGTTTCAGAGAATTGCATTAAATGTTGTATTTCCCGTCGTATGCCATCATGGAATCAGAGAGTACAATGCTCATGATTGGGCATGCTTTCTGTATTTCTTTCCAATGGCATAATCTTAGGCATCATGAGATTGTACCCTCAGCCATACCAACTTCTTCCTAGCTAAGTGGTCAAAAATTACAAAATGCACTTGCTTGAATATTCAATTCAGAAGATCAAAACAACCCCAAATAATTACAGCTTACAGAAAGATGATAATCAGTTTGGTCACATAAGATCTCATTTTTTACAAGTACGAATAGGTTGAAAGTACCAACTACAAGATACAACAACAGAGAGAAAGACATACCTTCTTTGGCTGGACTTGTCCACCACTAGCAACAAGGGCATGCATTTCCACCACATAAAGGAAACCTACTAAATCTGAGGCAAGACAGAAAATTGCATAAGAGAAATATTGAAGCTAACATAATGTTTACACTTTGTCGTTGGCCAACGTGATGCAAAGGTTGAATTTGAGGAACATCACTTCATTAAAAATTTAATAGGGTGTTTGGCACATCAAGAACAATGTAAAGCTCTCACATGCTATAGTGTAAAGCAAAAAGCAACTACCATGTAAAGCTCTTACATTTTAATGTTTGAATCGAGTTTTGGTTCAAACCAATGTGCCAAACACCTTACAACTTAATTTATACAAAAATTTGTATGTAGATAGATAACCATACTCCAAAAGTGGAACTTCAACTAATGTACACAAATTAGCTTAGCCAGTAGTTCATTTTCCTTTCTTCAAAGGTCAGTTCCAATTTAATGCCTTCTACAATCGTATTTGATTTAAAACTCAAACTATAGATATCATTCTCCATTTGTATGTTAAATCTTGAGACTTTTTTTTTCCTCCCGATGAAGAGGTAAATTTTTGGACTTACATCCTACAAATGGTGAATAAATTAACGACAACTTGAAAAGAAGGAAAAAAAAAACTCATGAAAACGAAACAAGCTTTTACGAGGGCATTTCTAAAAAACGATATTTATTCTCCGAGCGACAATGGAACCTATGATCACATGCCATAGATTGTAGGACACCTGACTTCATGAGGAAACTAGTAAAGAAGTGTCTCCACCATGAGTAAAGCAAAATCTAAAGTAAGAAAAATTTCTTCTTAGATCAAGCGCATATGTATTGGGAGGAAAGTAGTTGACTGTTAATACTTAGCTTACCAGTCACATGCACAAGCTCTCGCCTTTAACTATCGGCCTTTCAAGGTCCTCATGACAATGTTGCTTCAATGATTTGAGTGTGTGGCACACACGCAATGCAGAAGAAGCTGAGAATGAATGTGTCATAAACAGAGTTATATGATTGGCAAAAACAGAAAACTAGTTCAAATTCAAGTAAATTTCATTGTTTTTGCCCCATATCTACGAACTCCCGAGCTAAAAAAAATTAAACCTTTTGAAAGATGTAGCGACTGGTAAGATAGGCAAGCAAAATTCTGCAACACAAACGCTTCCTTGAATTGGCTCATCCTCTCAACCACAGCCTAAAAGCAAAAAAAGCAACCAAAAACTCAGTAAAAGACCAAATTCCTCAAAAATTCCAGTCGACTAAGCCGCTTATATAAGAGTGAGGAATCCTGAATTCAAGCAACTATAAGGTGAATAACTCCCTGACTATCTTTAAAAATCTAAAAGCAAGTCCACATCCCTGCAGTTGAAAACAAATTGAAATTAGCATATTGAAAGTTTTGAGAGAATATTGAATATTTCTTATTTCTCTGAATAAAAAATGATACATAGATGCTACATATATACTAGTGCAGTGATTGATTTTCCTAATCTAATAATGGAAAGAAAACCAAACTAGGAAAGTAAAAAATTGTCAAATTACACAGCTTATTAGAGCAATAAATCATGATTCTAAAGCTGTCAATCAGCTAAAATATTTCCTTGTTTAGGCCCTAGAATTCGGATACTAACTTTGGAAGATTTTCAACACATATCAATGTCGTCACCTAACAATACTATATGTACCAAAGTTAAAAATTTTCTTTTTTTCTTATTAAGTACCAATCAGTTTTACTGAATAGACAACATAGTTAAAATAAAGAAGGCTAATAGGCATATAAACTTTCTTCTCTAATGTGTACTGAACATTATCTTCAAAAGTTACAAAGTTGGAAAGAGATGAAAACACCAACCTGTTGAATGGTCTTGTCAAAGACATCTACTGCTTTGAGCTTTCGTAATTAACAGTGAGAATGGTTCATATAAAAGCACCCTCCCCTGAAATTCCACAGCCTGGTCATATAAGTCAACAAAAAGCAAACAAGAAAATGTGAGACTGAAAATTTTTCAAGCACTTACAAGGGGCTTAAGTTGTCTTCACTTTTCTAAAGAATTCGTGATAGGATATGTAGCTTTTCCTATTGTTGTGTACTGCAAGATCCTGTAACAATCCACACACCCTATTTGAAAGGTGCAAATTACATTGCTTGTTGCCACCTAGAAAAAGAGATAGTTCCTAAAAGAAAATTATATGGTAGGACTTCGATGAAAATCACACTTACATATTCTTTAAATGTGTCATTTGGTTACTACAATTTGCCAACTTCTTGTAAAAAGACTAGTAACTCTTCTAGCGATAGAAAGATAAAACATGAAGGCTATAAAACTCAGTAAACTTACTTGAGGTGAAAGACTGCATTTCCTTGATCAATTATGTGCAGCATCAAAGCAAACATTGTTTGTCAGTCTACATGCCTGACCATTAACACAAGAAAACACGTTAGTAATTACCACAAAGTAGGTGGATTGGAAACCAATTAATAAAAGGAAAATCAATATTAAAATGAAATGGCATTGCTTATAATATCTTGTATGCCCAAGGAAATCAAAAAAGAAATGCATCTAGCAGCCTAGCAATTAGATCTCAAAGGCTTTAAAAACTTATTTGGTGATGGCCAGTAGTAGGCCAGCATTTGTGTCGTCTAAAAATCCTAAAAGTTCTTGCTACAACATCAATCCCAAGTACACAACTAGGAGCTGAATAATCAGCACAGTAAAACTGAGATGGGAATTAAAATAAATAAATAAATAACAGAGGACAATGCCCTTCTACAGTAGCACAAAATCAATTGCCTTAGGATGCATCACTAACAGAAGAATACAACTTTTGAGTCCATAAATGAAGATAAACTTTACCCATTTGTTCTGCGCAAGCATGAACAATGAAGTTAAATACAAGTTGGAGAATAGAGAGAGAAAAAAAATACCAACCTGTCCAGTGACTTTGTTAAAGGACATCTACTGTCTTCAGCTTTGTACCAAGCAATGGGAGTGGTCTTTCCTATGTCACCATCCTCGCCAGAGACTCTGCTAGACCTATCAACTAAATAAACCAATATCAAATAGGACACCAATTTTATTTGAACTAGACAGAGAAAACATGCTGATGAGAAAAGTATTGACAACTTACAGAATATGCAGATAATGCCACTGTTACGAATGCCACCAAATGCAAGATTCCTGTTTTTTTTTTCTTTTTTTTTTTTTTTTTGAATTTATCTACCTATTTTTCTCTGTCTTTTCATTTTTTTCCATCCATTCTCCTTCTATCTTTTTTCCCACTTTTTTTTCTTTTTTTTCTCTCTTATCTATACTTCTTGCATGCTCGCAACAAACAGAAAAGAAATACAACTGGAAGTCATATTTACAGATCTCAGCAACTTAAAAGATTGCTATTTGTACAACTAAAACTAGACCAACAACTGTGTCATTCCTTTTTCTTCTCTTTTCCTCTCTCTCTCCCTCCCTCCGCTTTTCTACTCATTAACTCTCCCTCCCTCTTTTTCTCTCTCCCTTTAAGCTCTCAGCAACTTTAGAAGATTAATATTTTTACAGTTTCAAGTAGACCAACATTTGTGCTATTCTCTCTCCCTCCCTCTTTTCTACTCTTTTCCTCCCTCCCTCCATCTCTACCTCTTTCTCTCTCCCTTTAAGACCACAGCAACTTTAGAAGATTACCATTTGTACAGCTAGTAGACCAACATTTGTGCTATTCTCTTTTCTACTCTTTTCCCCCCTCCCTCCCTCTCACCCTTTAAGACCTCAGCAACTTTATAAGGTTACTATTTGTACAGCTAAAGCTAGACCAACATTTGTGCTATTTCCTTTTCTACTCTCTCTCTTCATTTTTTCATCATTCTTTATTTCCTTTTTTCATCATTCCATGCCACTCCTACTATTTATTATTTTTTCCCTTTTTCCTCCTTTCCTTCACTTTTTTTTCTCTTTCTTTTTGTTGTCACTCTTTTTTTTTCACACCATCATTTTTTTTACCCTTTATTTTTCCCTGTCTCTCTTTTCAACGGCTTCATGGTAACACAAATTTTTCCTACAATGAAGATGAAGATGAAAATGTTAAACCAGAAAGAAAATGCAGAAGGAAAAGAAAAAAATCTCAAGGCAACATTTAAAAAATTGATGGAATCAAACAAAACAAAAAGAACAAACCTCAAGAGTTTTCTGTGCATCTGAAAGTTTTATCAAAGGAGCTGATCCTCTTGTTTATGTACACAACTTGCCTGAGTCATACAAAAGAATTAATAGGCGACAAGTAAGAAAGAAATGGCTCTTAAAGAACAGTTATATTGTATGAATTCAATAAAACATATATCCACTGAAAATTTTCAGGTGTTTCAGTTAGAGATATCATACCCCAATGTTTCTTAAAGTGCAACTACCATGGTTACAAGCTTGTAGTATTGAAGCAACTGGGCAATGACCTTCATCGTCAGCAAGGAATTGATGTTTCATATGACAAGTACTCCCAAAGGCCTCCTACCCTTTCCTATGATTTACGAAGATTTTAAATATCACTACATCAGATATAATTGTTTTAGAAAGACCAAAAAAAAATTGCTAGAAAAAGTACACACACTTATGGAAGGAAAAGATCGTCAATAGCAATTTAACATGACCAACATGACTATTCACTTTTCCTTTTCATCTTTCTAATTTCCTCCCTTTTTCTTTTACAAAAGATGAAGATGACAATGTCAAACCCAAAATTTAAATAAATTAAAGAAATGCACATTGAACAACAAATTATTCCGATTTTTGAAAGTTATATTGGTACAAAAATAGGAAATAAAGACAAGTGAAAGAAAGTTATTGGTTCCCATGGGTATTTCATGTAATCCAAACTCATTATTTAAGTACCCCAATAGTTTAGTTTTATTTAATTCAACTTCCACCATTTGTTTCAATAGCAAATATATTTAATGACAAGAACGACAATATAATTATGTATCATTGCCTGAATGCATCAATACTGGTTACAAAAAAAAAAAAAAAAAAAAAATCCTTAATCCAATGTTTCATTCGATAGCAAAGATATTTCATGACAAGAATGACAATATAATTATGTATCATTGCCTGAATGCATCGGTACTAGTAACACACACACACACACACACACACACACACAAACACACAAAAACCACTAAATCCAATATTTCAATACCTGCTAAGTAACCCATGTTCTTACCCGTAAGAGCTGTTTCAGAGAATTGCATTAAATATAGTAATTCCCGACAAATGCCAACATGCAATCAGAGACTAGGATGACCATGATGGGGCATGCTTTCTGTATTTCTTTCCAACGCACAACCTTAGGCATCATGAGATTGAACCCTCAGCCATGCCAACTTCTTCCTCCCTAACTGGTCAAAAATTACAAAATGCATTTGGTTGAATATTCAATTCAGAAGATTAAAACAACCCCAAATAATTACAGAAAGAATACTTACAAAAAGATGATAATCAGTTTGGTCTCATAAAATCTCATTGTTTACAAGTAGGAATAGGTTGAAACTACCCACTACAAGATGCAACAACAAAGAAAAGACATACCTCTTTGGCTGGACTTGTCCACCACTAGCAACAAGGGCATGCATTTCCACCACATAGAGGAAGCTTACTAAATATGAGGCAAGAAAGAGGATGCCATAAGAGAAATATTGAAGCTAACTTAACGGTGAGAATCTTCATTTAAAAGATAACAAGAGAGTAAAGCTACAACCACAAAGCTTAGCTTGATAGCTAACTAGAGATTGATGGTACTTAAACGATGAAGTTAGAAAACAAACAAAAAAAAAAAATGAAAAAATGAAAAAATGAAAAAAAACATATGACTAAAAAGTTGAGTTCTCACAAAGCCTACCTATCTTTTCGCAATGCTTGACGTCCAGCTTCTCTCTCTCCATTCCCTTTATTCTTTGAGCCTTTTTCTGCAGCTTCCATTTTTTGTGGTCAAACTTCTGTCTCCATTCATGGTTCTCCAATATCCCCCTTCTCATCCTGAACCATATACCATGTTGTTCATGTTTAGGTAAATCAGGTAAAATGACCACCAGGTAACAGAGAAAGGAAAAAACACACGCACAAAAAAATAATAATAAAGATGATAAAACAAAAAATATGTGAAGCCAAGTGTTGCAACTGACCTTTTCAAACAACATCCTTCGCAGTAAGATCTCGTAAACTTTACAAGCTTCCTGTTTGTACAGCCAAATTGGCATTTCTGCTTCTTACCTTTTTCACTCTCTCTACTCTTTCTTTCTTTCCATCTCTTTTTTTATTCCATTTGCATTATTATTCTATTTTTTTCTTCAATGTGCTTCCTTTTTCTAGTTAGCTTTTTTATTCTTCTCTTCTGGACTTCCTACCCTTCATCTTTTTTTTTTAATTATTTTCCACAACCTTTTTTTCCTCTACCTTTTATCAGGCCCTTTTTTTTTTGTCCCTCTCCTCTTTTCTTGGCTTGGACAATGATGATACGAAAGTTTTCCTGCAACCAAGCTGAATGTAAACATTACATCAACAAGAAAACAACAAAAAAACATTTAAAAAATTATTAGAATAAAACAGAAGAAAAGAAACAAACCTTAAAAACTCTGCATTCATCTAAAATTTTGATAATAGGATATGGAGCATATCTTTAAGTTACCTACACCACTTGCCTAGCTCATACAAAGGTACACACGTTAGCAAGAGTCACCTAAAGACATCACTCTCTAAGAAAAAGCACACCTTACAAGTTCAATATAAAACACATACCCACTTGACCTTAAGTATTTCAG
Source organism: Artocarpus hirsutus (assembly GCA_946598075.1). NCBI lineage: Eukaryota > Viridiplantae > Streptophyta > Magnoliopsida > Rosales > Moraceae > Artocarpus > Artocarpus hirsutus. The sequence continues at coordinate 172,312 of CAMOHE010055669.1, forward strand.
CTAGAGAGCCCCATTGTGATTTTGCAACTACCACAAAATGGAAAATTTCCTGAAATGGAAACTTCAATAGTAAGCAAAGAAAAGTGAAATTATAGACACAAAAGTTGCAGCACAATTTGAAGAGATAGGAGATGCACAAAAAAGAAAGCCATCAACACAATATGACATAAATAATACTATACAACAATCATTATTGTGTCATATAATACAACACAAATTCTTTCAAACGAATAATGTTGAACAAGCAAAACAAACACAATGAACACCACTAAGAATCTCATTATCTTAATTGCAATCAGCAATTTATTTAATGACAAAAACAGAGGTGCATGAGATCTTTAAAAACTGATTAGCAGCTGTACACACCTTATCATAAACTCTAATATGTCGATGTTACAAGGAAACTCCAATCCTCCTTGTTACAGCCTTTCAAGTTCGACTTTCTCTATTCAGTTTTTCAGGATCCCACTTCTCACCCTGAAATTGATTGGGTCATCATTTAACTGCAACATATGCTCGTAAAATGGAAAAAACGAACACACACCCACACAATATGCAGCAGACTGTTGAAACAAACGTTTGAACCTTTTTCAAGAGCCTTTTCTGAAGCTTGAATAATAGTGTTGACAAAGCAGCCTTTTCAAACAAACTTCACATGAATCTATTAACAAGAAATCAAAGATGAGAATTGAACATGGATACCCCTCTCACAGAAATTTTAACAATGAAACCAGAATAACAATAAATAAAAGGCAGTTGTTTACCTGCATGCATGTTCTCACATGTTCAACAAATGTGCCAAATAGCTAGCAACTAAAGGGATACGAAAAGACACACTTGGTGCATTCTGGATACTATGTTCCTCCAACAACTTGCAAAATGAGCCAGCAATTGAACTAAAATAAATCTTTTGTCCTCACAGGAAACAGAAGAAGCGCAATAATACTCATCAACTTCGGACGTTTCCCATTTGTGCAGCAAGAGTTACACAAAATTTTGTTTCTTTCACCCCTTTTATACTCTTTTTCCCATCTCTTCGTTTTTTTTTTTTTTTTTTCACTTTCACCTTTTTTTTTTAATTTTTCTCTTTCTTTTGTTCATTTTTTTTCAAAGGAACTTTTGTTCATTTTCTTTCTACTTCTTTTTCATTTTTTCTCCTTTTTTTTATTGTTTTCATTCTTCCTTCTTTTTTTTTTTTTTTCCTCCTCTTTTCTCTCTTTTCTACAATTCTCCCTTTTTTTCTGTTTAGTGTCCTCTCTCTTCTCATTCATTGTAGAATAACAGCCTGAAAATTTCCCTACATCTAAGACAAGTATGGAAATGTTAAATGCAGAAACAAAATAGAAGGCAGGATTGAACCAACAAAAGAGTTAAAAAAAACAATAAAGCAAAACAAAAAAGAACAAACCTATTCTTCCTTTAATTTGAGTCTGATAGTAGATAAGGAGCCGATCTCCTTATTTACGTGCCACGTGCCTGACTTATCACAGGGAAAACACATCAGTATCTGTCATCTAAAGAAACAGATGGCTCTGAAAGAAAAATTATATCGTACAATTCCAATAAAACACATACCAGCTTGTCCTTTAAGTGTTTCAGCTAGAGACATCATGCCCATCTGATTTTTTTTTTTTTTGGCAACTACCATGGTTTGGCAAATTTTCTGACATGGAAATTTCAATTGTGAGAAGAGCAAAAAGAAGTAAAAATATCAAGCACAAAAAAGTAGCGACAAGATTTATAGAGATAAAAATAAACAAAGAAAGTATCAACCTTATGATCACGACCATCATTTGCAATTTCAAATCATACTTGTTTTTCAATTGTTTCAGCTGGACACATTATTAACTATGATTTCTGTAGAGCTTGCTTATGCTAACAGCTTCTCCTTCAAAACACACCACTCCGTCATAATTTTTAAAAAAAAAATCAAACTACATTTAACAAAAAGTTCATTTAAACTAATAATTTTGATCAAGACAAAAATGGTGTCACATTGCACCGAGGATCTCAAAATCTTATGAACTGTAAAATTGCTGTATTTTAGTTGAATCTGGACTTTATTGTTTCAAAAATTTTGAGATAAACATAAATTTTGAAGAGCAATTAAATAAGTTTTCAGAACATTTCGAAATATTCTCAGACTGCAAAAGATAAAGTTTTTCTTACAAAATCAAATGAAAAATGGCAGAAAAAGCAAAAAAGGTAATTTCGAGAAGCTGCACTCACTATTCTGGGATCTTCTACGAGAAGCATGCAGGCAGGATCCACTAACAAATACCAAACACGACTTTTCTGAAAATATTAAAAGAAAAGAATCCAATAAGAATTAACACAGAGATATCAGTGGTGGAATCAAGATAGTAGGCTTTCCATTGGCCATTTTTGGTATAAAAATGGAGAGGAAAAAAAAAACGCTCACCAGTTCAGATGTTTGGAATGCTTTAATATAAAATCAATGCTCCAACTGTATTATATCCATGCAGACGGGAAGAAATTCTTATCACGACGACGTTAAGGGCATCCCATACGTCAACTTTTACAAAAGTTCCAGCCTGCTAAGCATGGCATAAAGATCAGTATTTCTGAAATGTAAAATATGACTAACTAGGCAAAAGTTATAAATAAAAATGTAAAGGAACAGCCAACAAGAATTTGATAAAACATAGCTCCTTAACTATGACAGCAACAAGTAAGTAAACATTTATTTTGGACAACTAGAACCCTACCACGCATCACAAACCTTACTCCTAGTAGTATCAAACTGTGGAACTTTTGTTCTTTTTTGAAGAAAAATAAAATTTTAGCCCCTATGCATAAGAAAAAAGACATTCTGGAATATCAAAGGAAAAAGGACTCCAATTTTAGGATCACAAATAACCTACTCTGTGACATTGGAGCATCTTTTTGTTGTACAGACTTCCTTGAATTATTGATCATCCACTTCAAGTAATAAACCAACTCTTTCAAAGGGCTTCAGGAATGATAAGCATATAGAGAAAAAAGCTTAATTTCATTGTGGCATAAGCAATATGTAGCAAGCAACTTGCCCGCAAGAGACTGGTCTTTCCAATGACAACATTGTCTCCTAAAACCATATTATAATTTATCAAAAACGAGTCAGACTAATCGTATTAGACATAGAGAGGCAACAAATAATTTCTGCAAAAAAAACCTAAAAAAACAATTGCTACAAAAATACAAGCACTTACGTCTTACAGGAGGAGAAAGACCATTAACATCCAATTTACCATGACCAGCTTTACTATTCCCCATTTCCCCTTTTTTTTTTCTCTTTTTTATTCTTTTCTCCCGTTTCTTTCTATCAGCTTCCATATTTTTTCTTTTCTTTTTTTCTTTATTTCTTTTTTCCCCTTTATTTCCATTTTTTTACACTTTCTTTTTTTTCCCCTTGGCAAGACACTTTCTTTCCTTTTGTTGAGGCTTGAGGAATTACAGCTGCGGTAATTTCCTTCGATAAAAGATGAAGATGAAAAGGTCAAATTCAAGTATTGAATAGAACTAAGGAACACAAACGGAAAAACAATTTATAGAAATTTACCTAAGACGCTATTCGTTTAATAAGAAGAAACAAAGCCCAGAGAAAAGAAAGGGCTTTGGTTCAACTTAGGGGGATTCCCGAACTCTTTATTCCGGTACCTCATTCCAATGTTTTATGTATTTCAACTTCTAATACCTGTAAAAATATCAAACATAATTCATGAAATGAACAGCAATATGATCATGTATTCATGCTTCAGTGCAACAGTATTTGTAACAAATATTCAGTGTACACATACAAAGAGGAGGTGGAAAATGACATCCAATATTTTTTAGTTTCTTATTGCAAAACACATGTTAATACTTTAAGAGATGTTTCAAAATTCAAGCTCTCATTGCCATCTTTCGACTTCCACCTTCTCAATTCACTGTCCAACTGCTTACCCTGAAATGCCACGTTGCTCATGACTATAATTTAGGAATAATATGCTGTATGCAAAAGAAAATAATAAAATAAAATGGAACACACACGGGGAACGGATACACAAAACAATCCAACTGGGTGTTGCAACTAACCTTTTTTTATTGACAGCCTAGCAATAAAAGGCAGCGGTGGCCAGCGTTTGTCCTTCTTACCCTGGTTCTCTTTTTTTAAAATCTCACTTTTTTTTTCTCTCTCTTTTTTTCTTAACCTCTCTTGTCATTCTTTTTCTTTCATTTCTTTTTTTCTTCTTTTTCCTTTTCTCTCTTGTACACTTTCTTTCAATTTTTTCTTTTCTCTTCATTCTTCTCTCTCTCGTACACAGTTTTTCTTTTTTTCCCCTTCTTTTCTCTCTTCTTTATTCATTTCCTTTCTACTTTCTTTTTCATTTGTTTTTCCTTCTTCCTTTTTTCTGCTTTCATTATCTTTTTTTTGTCTTTTGCTCTTCTCTCTTTTTTACTATTTTTACTTTTCTGTTTATTTTCCTCTCTCTTTACTTTTTTTTTCTTCTTTCCTCTCTGTTTTATTCCTCTTCTTTCTTCTTTTTTTTCATTTATATTCCTTCTTTCTTTTTCTTTTTTCATTCTCTCTTTTTTGCCTTTTCTTCTCTCTCTTTTTTTTTTAATATTTTCCTTTTTTTTTTTTGTTTATTTTCCCCTATCTCTCCCCTCATGTCTGGACGAATAACGACATGAAAAATTTCCCTGCATGAATATGAAAATGTTAAATGCAGAAACTAAAATAAAAGGCAGTACTGAACCAACGAACAGGCATAATATAAAAGAATAAAGCAAAACAAAAGGGACAAACCTTTCACGGCTTGACGAATAACAGGAGGAAAATTTTCTTGCAATCAAGATAAAGATAAGAACATTAACTAAGGATGAACATAAGGCAACATCAAAAGATTAAAAGGAAACAAAACCAAAGAACAAACCTCAAGAATTCCCGGTTCATTTCTAGAGCATTAATTAAGCACAGTGTGTCCATAAACCATATTGTCCATAGCCAGCATGACTAACCCCTTTGTGCCTTTTTATTTTTCTTTCTTTTCCTTCTTTTTTCTTTTTTCTCACTTTTTCTTTCTTTCTTTCTTTTATTACTCTTTTCTTTTCTTTTGTTGTGGCTTCAAGAGGAACAGCCAGGGAAATTTCCGACAACGAGAGATGAAAAAAAGTCAAACTCAAGTTTTAAATAGAACAAACGAACACACATCAATAAAATGAGAGAATAAATCCAAGAGAAAGGAGGAAAGAAATAGAACTACAGAATGCACATATAGAAATTTATTGATACTCATAAACCAATATAAGATGCAACAAAGAAAAAGAGAATTACCTTGATTGGCTGGTTTCTTTAACCACCAGTAGTCATCATATATTTATCTCGTTGCCACAGTCGGCAGGGCACACATTAAGGAAACATATCTGTGGCAAAAAACAAAAAACATCAAACAAGCAATTATATAACTTGAACATTTATTAAAAAAAAAAAGAGCGGTAAAACTACATCCAGAAAGTTTAATTTGATGGCTAAAGTAATAAAGAATACTACAAATACATAGTTAGTTTTCAGAAGACCTGTCACGTGTACCTTTTACGATGCTGGAACTACAGCCTCTCTCTGTATCTATCCCTTCCTTTTTGCTACTATTGCAGCTTTTGTTCAGCTGTTCTTCGTGCCTCTTCTGTGGCTGCTGCTTGTCATTGCAATCAAGATTTTTTCTAGTGACAAACATAGAAATGCATAAGATTTTACGATCTAATTGGCATGGAAATTTGTTGATACTCATGAACCGGTGTAAGATGCAACAAGGAAAAAGAAAATTACAAAGAGAATTACCTTGATTGGCTGGTTTCTTTAACGAACTCATCATAAAATTATCTTGCTACCACCGAGATGGTATAAATTTCTCACAGCATAAAAGAAAGTTACTTAAATCTGTGGCAAAGAACAAAAAACATCAAACAAGCAATTAATACAACTTGAACAGTTTGAATAAGAGATAGAGTAAAACTACATCCAGAAAGTTTAATTTGATAGCTCAAGTAATAAAGAAATACTACCACTACGTAGTTAGTTTTCACCAATTGTCAAGCGTACATTTTACGATGCTTGTCAACAGTGTCTCTCTCTATCTATACCTTCCTTTTTGCTGTTACTGCACTTTCTGTTCAGATGTTCTTTGTGCCTTTTCCGTGGCTGCAGCTTGTCATTGCAATCAAGATTTTTTCTAACAACAAAGATAGAGGTGCATAAAATTTTTATTAACTAATTTGAGACCAAACAAATCTTGTCACAAATATCAATATAATATGTCAAGGTTATGAGTGAAGTTTCAAACCTTTTGTTGCCTCATGTCACGTTCCTCTTTCTCCATTCACAAGGTGGAACCACAGGCGCGATATATGAGGCAAGTGTTGCGACCAACCTTTTCATGAGCCTTTTTGGAGCTCTGAGCATGGTGTCTACTGTCCACATAATAGCCCCAAAAACAAGCTACATGGTTGCATTTCGATTTCCAATGTGCCACACAAAGCCAGCCTAACCATGGCCCTTTTGTTTTCATGTGCCTTTTTTAGCCCTTTTTTTTTATTTTTTATTTTTTATTTTTTATTTTTTTTATTTTTTTTTATTTTTTTGCTATTCTATCTTGACTCTCTTCTTTTTTCTCTCTTTCTTTTTTCTTTTTTTTTTTTTTCAGATTCTGTTTCTTTTTTTCCTTTTCTTTTTTGGTCACGGCTTTAGGAAGAATAGCTGGGAAAACTTCCTACAATAAAGAATGAAAATGAAAGTGTCAAACTTAAGACTTAAATAGAATATTAGACCAGATGTCAGTATAGTGAGAGGAAATAAAGCCAAAAGATAATAAAATAAACAGAACAATAGAAGGCACATCAATACATTGTTATATGCAATTGGTTGAAACTCATATAATACCTTATTTAGTTGGCATTTTCATAAGCAATAGTCATCATAAATTTTATCACGGTACCAACAAAAAGCATGCCTTTCTTACAGCATAAAAGAAACTTACTACAATCTGTGCCAAAGAAGTTTACGTCAGACTTAAAGGAAAGTTTGTGAAAATAAAAAAGGAGAGAGAGAGAGTAAAAGTACATTCAAAAAGTTTAATTTGATTGCTAAAAAAAATTAATTTAAACCATGCAGTTGATACATATAGAGTTATAGAGAAATAATACAACTTTATAGATTAGTTTTCACCACATCAGTGTACCTTTACAATGCTTGACGGGCAGCACACCTCACTCCCATCCCTTGAGCCTTTTTTTTTTTTTTTTTTTGTGGATTTAGGAAGAACAACTGGGAAATTTTCTGCAATGGAAGATGAGAATGAAAATGTCAAACTTGAGTTTCAAATAGAACAAAACAAGGCATATTGGTACAGTGAGAGGAAATAATACAAAGAGAGAAGAAAATAAAGAGGGCTATAGAATGCACATCTCCAAAATGGTATGATAATTGGTTGAAACTCATAATGTACTATAAGATGCAATAAGGAAGAAGAAAAGTACCTTTGTTTGGCTGGCCTTTCCCACTACCAATAACTATCCTTAGTTTTATTTCATTACCACCATTGACAGGACAAGCACTTCTTAAAGCATAAAAGGGAACTTCGAGAAATCTTGCCAAGGAAAAGACTGAATAAATGCATTTCTTATAAAGAAAGGTCGTGAAATCTGTGCCTAGGAATAGAATGCATAAACCAAATAATTAATGCAACATAAAGAAAGCTTGATTGAAAAAATTGAGCAAAACTATATCTAGAAAGTTTAATTTGAAATCTGAAAGAAATTAATAGTATTTTAACCATACATAATAGAGAAATACTACAAATAAAGTTTAGCTTTTACAAAATCTATTCATGTGTACCTTCTACAATGCTTAATTATCAGCATCTCTCTCAATCTCTCCTTTCCTTTTAGATCCTGCTGCAGCTCCTTGTTCAGTGGTTCTTTGAGCCTATTCTGCAGTTGCCGCTTGTTTCTTGCAATCAAGATATTTTCTAATGACAAAGACAAAGATGCATCAGATTTTTTGAACTAATTAGCCGTAAAGCACATCTCGTCACAAACACTAATATGCCAAGATTACAAATAAAATTTCTAACCTCCTTGTTGCAACATTACTGTTCCTCCTTCCCGGTTCACAGATTTCAGGATCCATTTCTCAAACTAAACCAAATACCAAATTCTTTATGACCATTTTTAGGTGCAACTGTGCGTGTGCACTATGAAGTTCAGTGTTGCAACCAACCTTTTAAAGAGCATCCACTGACCACAAAACAGCCCATAAAAGGTAAGCTGCATGTAGGATGCAAAATATCCGGATGTGCCACCAACCTTTTGCTATTCTTTTCATTTGTTCATTGATTTCTTTCTTTCTTTCTTTCTTTCTTTCTTTCTTTCTTTCTTTCTTTCCTTCCTTCTTTCTTTTCTTTTGTTGCAGCCTCAAAAAGAACTATTGGATAAACTTCTACAATTAAAGATGAAAATGAAAACGTAAAGCTCAGGTTTTAAATAGAACAAAAGAATTCACGTCAACACAACGAGGAAATAAATCCAACAGAAATAGACAGAATTATAGAACACACATCAACACATTGGGAAAGCAATTGGTTGGAATCCACAATGCACAATAAGATGCAATAAGAAAGAAGAAAATTACCTTGTTTGGCTGGCTTTTTCCACTACCAACAGTTGCCATAAATTTTATCTCCTTACCACCAACGACAAGTCATGCATTTCTTACAGCATAAAGTAAGCCTAATAAAAGCTGTGCCAAAGAAGAGAATCCTTGAAACATATTATCAAATACAACTTAAACAAGGAAAGTTTAAATGAAAAAAAGAAAGCAAAAAAATAAATTAATAGCACTTAAACCAACATTTTCAAGACATTTTCTAGAGTTTAAGACGCATATACGCAATATGGAGTTGAGTCTTATAACCAACCTTTTCAATGGACTTTCTAGAGCATTAAGCAATAAGTCCCCTGTCCACAAAACAGCCCGAAACAAGCTAAGCTACATGGTAGCATTCTCAACATCCAATGTGCGACCAGCATGATTATTTCCCTTCCGCTATTCATTTTCCTCCTTTTTACCTTCTTTTTTTTTCCCCCTTGTCCATCATTTTTTTGGCTTTCTTAAATTGTTTGTTTTTTTTTTATTTACTTTTATTTCTTTCTTTTCTTGTGATCCCAGGAAGAACAATGAAGGAAATTTTCTACAATAGAAAATGAATACGAAAATGTCAAACTGGAGTTTAAAATAGAACAAAACAATGCACATCAGTACAGTGCAAGGAAATAAAAGAAAAAAAAAAAGAAGAAAATATATAAAACTAAAAAACACACATCAACATGTTGTTATAATATCAGTTGAAACTCAGGGTGCATAAAAGATGAAATAAGGAAGAAGAAAGGTTCCTTGTTTGGCAAGACTTTTCCAACCCCAATAGTCATCGTAACTTCTTATAGCACATGAAGGAAACTTAATAAGATCTGTGAACACATAAAACTAAGATATTAATTCAACATAAAGAATGAAAAGTTTAATTAGAAAATAAATAAATCAATAAACAGTAAGACATCATCCAGGGAGTTTAATTTGATAGCTAAAATGAAATTAGCTAAAAGAATAGTAGGACTCATGATGCATAAAAGATGCAATAAGGAAGAAGAAAAGTACCTTGTTTATCTGGCCCTTTCCAATCCCAATAGTCATCGTAACTTCTTACAGAACATAAAGGAAACTTAATAAAATCTGTGAACACATAAAACAAGATATTAAAACAAGATATTAATACAACATAAAGAATGAAAAGTTTGATTTAAAAAAAAAAAAAGAAAAAGAGTAAGACATCATCCAGGGAGTTTAATTTTGATAGCTAAAAGAAACTAATAGTAGTCGAACCATGCAGTTTATACATACGCGATAATAGGGTTTACTTAAACTATATAGTTCAGTTTTCACTTAATCAGTAAAGCATAACGATAAATAGATACTAGAACTGTGTGGTTTCAAGTGTACCTTTTATAATACTTGACGGGCAGCTTGTCTCTCTATCTATCCTTTCCTTTTAGCTCTTGTTGCAGGTTCTTGTTCAGAGGTTCTGTGAGCCTCTTCTGCAGCTGCCACTTGTTTCGTGCAAACAATATATTTTCTGATGAAAAGAACAAAAGTGCATCAGAACTTTACGAACTAATTAGCAACCAAGCACATGTTGTCACAGATATTAAGCCGAGGTTACGAGTTAAATTTTGAACCTTTTCACGTTCCTCTTTCTCCATTCTCAGTTTTTCAGAATCCATTTTTCAATCTGAATCAGCTACTATGTCTTTTAGGTACAACTGTGAAAAAATAATGCACACACGCAATATGCAGCTAAGTATTGCAACCAACCTTTTCAAGAGCTTTTTCTAATGATCTAAGCACGGTGTCCCCTGTCCACAAAACATGGCCAAAAGGTATGCTTTACGAATCACAATAGCAAGCTCACTATTTAATGCGCAACCAAAACTAGCAAGTCTATACCCCTTTTGCTTCTTTTCCTCTTTTTTTTAGTCTTTTTTTATATTTTTTTCTTCTTTTTTTTACATTTTCTTTCTCCTGCTTCAAGAAGGACATTAGAGAAATTTCCTACAACAAAAGACGAAATGAAAATGTCAAAATGAAGTTGTAAATAGAACAGACGAACAGACATCAATACAGTGAGGATGAAATAAATCCAAATGAAAGAAGAAAATAAATATAAGGATTGGATGCACGTCGACACAAAAGTATAACAATTGGTTAAACTCATAATGCACTTTATAACAACTACCATGGTTGATATAATGTTTACCACGAAAATTATCCTACCAACCACTTTATCTCCCTTTATTGAAGTTGACAATTATAAGTACAAAGTTTATTTTTACAGATTGGAAAAAAAAATCGAGTGTAACATAAATAAATAAATAAAGTTGAGGAAAAGACATTAAATAGATTACACACAAACACAAACCTCTCAGATGATCACTAAGCGTCAGCATAAACTAAACCTACAAGGGAATTTTAAATCCCACATGAAAGATATCATAGCTTTGGAGCACAATCTCTTTGGAGCACCTAGTGAAAGGGGAACTTTGGCAGAGAGATTTAATTATCTAGTTCAAAATGTGCACAAGCAAAAATAAAAATAAAAAATTTTCATATTGGAACCAAAATATGGGGATAATGAAACGCATCCTGAGACAATGAAAATTGCAGTACTTTTGTTGTCAGTATGCAATGTTGATATAACTCCCTCTGTTGAAGTTAAAAATATTAAATGCAAAGTTTATTTTTTGAAGAAAAAAGCGAGGTTAAAATAAATAAATAAATATACAAAGTTGAGACTAAACAAAAAAGCAATCACACACACACATCTCAGATGATTTAATGTGAGCATAAACTAAACGTAAAATAAAATTTTTAATCAGACATGAAAGATATAAAACCTTAGAAGCACAATCCCTTTGAAGCAACTAGACAAAGAGGGTTTGGCAGAGAGATTTAACTTTGAGACGAACTACTTAATTCAAGATCTGCAGGAAAAAAAAAACCCCCCACTTTGGAACCAAAATTTGGGGAAAGAAAACGCACTGACACCATGAAAAATTGCAGCATCAAAAAAGTAACTCGCATGGATTTCAGACCTATTTTGACGAAAAGGAAACCATGGACTAACAAAAAACATAAAAATTAGGAAGAAAAACTGTTACCTGTACGATCAGAAGCGATCTCCGCCTTATCGGTGGCACAAATGCTTCCACTTTCTCCAATTTGGCTCGCCTCATCATCACCATTACTAGAAAACACCATTATCAACACCAATGCTTCCTTTTTTTTTTTTTTT
>CAMOHE010055669.1:184246-215126 GCA_946598075.1 Artocarpus hirsutus
TCCTAAGATTGGCATAGGAGTCCCATTAGCAACATGGACAAACTCAACTGGAGAAGGAATTAGAGAATCAAGCAAAGAAGAATTACTAGTCATGTGATCTGTAGCTCCTGAATCAATAATCCAAGTGTCATTGGCAGCAGAAATGAAAGCCAAACTAGATTTACCTTCCTCAGGAGATACCCAAGTTGCATGAGAAGTTGAAGATGGAGAAGTATCTGTGACAGCAACCTGTGTAGATTTCTTATTTTTCTTTTCAGCTTGCTTGAGTTTGTACCACTCCGGATAGCCATGCTTCTTCCAGCAAGTATCTTCTGTATGCCTTGTGCCATTACAGTAAGTGCAAAAACGAGAAGAGGAGTTGGAAGAAGGAACAAGAGTTACTCGCCTAGAGTTGTTCTTTTTGACAGCTAAGGCTGAAGCTTCCGATCGATCTTCTGTTCCCATGGCAAGTTGTCTTTGTTCTTCATGACGAACTTGCGAATAGGCTTCCTCTAGGCTTGGTAAAGGAGAGATGGCCAACAGATGGCCACTGACCTGATCTAGATTGTGATCAAGACCTACAAGAAATATATAAACACGTTCCTCTGCCGTACGCTTTCTTTGTTTCTCAATATCAGTGGGACACGTCATATCATAGGCCTTCGATAATCAAGCTCCAAGAATATGGAGTTTAATTCGTTGTAATATTCTGTAAGAGACCGACCAACTTGGCTTGATTGAAAAGATTTCTTCATCAATTCATATACTTGAGAAGAATCTGAGACATCAAGATAACTCCTCATGACTGCATCCCAAACCTGTTTGGCTGTTCCACATTGCACAAAATGTGACATTAGTTTACCACTCATGGAGTTAATTAGCCAAGACTTAACCTGAGCGTCTTCAGCCTCCCATTCGTCAAAACTTGGATCATCTTCTGCAGGTGCAACCTTTTTTCCTATGATGTACCCCTTCTTTTTTCTGCCAACAATATGCATCTCCATAACTGAAGACCAGACATGATAATTTCCACCATCTAATTTAATAGAAATTGTTGGAAAAGATGTTTCATGAATGGTCACCATGGGTGGCTTCTTGCTATCAGTTTTCTCAGACATGGTGTGAGAAAAAAAAGGGTTTCAACCAGAAAACAAAGAGGGCTTCAGCCAGAAAAAAAAAAAAAAAACAAAGGAGATATTTTGCCTACCTAGCTCAGATACCAAAATAATAACTTGGCTGAATGAAAATTTCATATATCTTAGGGGTATAAATACAGGATACATGTGGCTATTTTTAGATAGTCAACTATACAATTTGTACAATCAATTAAAAATAAATCAGACAACTAACTCTAGCTAATAAAGGAAACAAAATCAATTAGAATAATATTGAATATGTGTTGATTTTATGCCAATTCTATGCTTTGCAGACGATTGGATATTTATTATACGGTCAGAATTGTGAGTCAATTTTAGGTGGATTTAGGACCAAACTATTGGGTTGCGGTCAAGCATATTTTCAAGTACCTAAGAAGGACTCGAGGTTATATACTTGTATGTTTGGGTGAGGATTTGACTCCTCTAGGATACACTGACTTGGAATTTCAATCCTATCTGGATTTAAGGAGAGATTGACTTCTAGTTTGTTGTTTACTCTAGGCAACGGTGCCATCAGTTGGAGAAGTATTAAGCAAGATTGTACTTTGGATTCAATAATGGAGGCCAAGTATGTGACAGCTAGTGATGCTTCAAAAGAAGCAGTGTAGCTGTGCAAGTTCCTTGGGTATCTTGAGGTTGTTCTTGGTATGGATAAGGCAATATTGTTGTATTGTGACAACAATGGGCGGTAGCTAATGCTAAGGAACCAAGATTTCGCAAGAAGAATAAACATATTGATTGTAAGTATCATATGATAAAGGACTTCATTAAGGGTGGGCAAGTTGTAGTGTGCAAAATCATGTCAGAAGACAATTTACTGATCCATTCATGAAGATACTTACTAGGAAAGTCTTCGAGAGGCATGTGGAAGCTATAGGGATGTGAGATTTGTCATAATTACTCACTTAGTGCATGTGGGAGATTGTTGGACGTGTATGCCCTAAGAAGTAAAAATATAATATGTTTTTGGAGACATTTTTATCAATAAAGAATATATTTATTATTTATGTACCAAATCTTGTCCTCTTTACATTTATATTTGTTGAATGTATGTTAAGCAAACTAAAGTCTAAGATTGTGGGTTAAACCTTTAAGAAATGGGCATATGATGGACAGATTATATAGTAAACATGATTCTAAAGGTGATGGTATAAATTATAAGATCCGCAATTAAGGGAAAAAAGTTGGACACTTTATTCAAGCAAAGATTGTTACGTTGTCTATATCCCTAATGGGAGATTGTTTGCTTTGGCCATTAGAGGTGGACTTCACGATAGAAACATTGGTGCATTGTCATAGGTGACGATGCATTAGATCGGGGCATAAAATGAATTGATTTGGATTGATAATTCTATCTTGACAAATTGATTCACTTTAGATGATCATATGTGTTGTATTTTAATCTTGAGATGAACAGTGGACCAGTTGTCTTGACTTATGTTTTTGATGTATCAAAGGATGACATCCACAATTTATAGTGGTACGTATACCGATACGTTAGAGACATGAATCTTAATAGCGTAGACCTGTTATTCATAGATACGGAATCTATAGCTCCTCTTTAGGAGTAGTTGATATCCTCTTATATGCATTATCCTAAAATTGAAAAACTAGAGCGCTCAACCATTTAGATACATGGGTGTAACTGAATGGTATGTTGTCTTTGGATGGTAAGTTTTTTTATTGTGAGATAATGGAATGTAACATAAAAATAATCAGGAAGGTAGGACAAAACTTGTCCTTAAACTAATTATGGATAATTCTATAGGGATACGACACACTATGATATGTCATAGAGACTTAGCTATATGGACTTCGTAATTCTATATAATTCAAGAGCATAGCTCTAAGCTTTTAGTGGAGTAGCATTAGAGTTGATAATTATGAAATGTATATCTACGATATTAGGTTTCATGATTATCAAGAGCTTGAAGTATATAGGTCCATCAGGTCCCCTTTGCTAACTCATAATAAATCCTATAATAATACAGTGTGCTTTTCCAATAAATTAATGACTTATGTCATATTATCAGATTGGCTAAAATTCAATTAGATCAGATAATTCATGTCTATTTATCGGATGAATTAATTTTATAAAAAAAATAATTCAATAAAAACTTGTTGAATTATCAGGATCAGATAATTCATGTTTGTTTATCGGTTGAATTAATTTTGTTAAAAATTAATTCAAGATAAACTTGTTGAATTATCTGGAATATTTATTTTCTTAAAGATTATCTAGATAAAGTTGTTTTAATCAGTTAACTTCTCTATTGGGTTATTTGAATTAAAATTGAGGCTCTATCCCAAGAATCTCGGGTGGAAAATAAAGATTCGTAGAGATCATTTATCGTAAGTTTGGCCTGCCGATGGAGTAAGTTCGGTTGGCCTATCTGTCAGTTCAGCTTGTCGACTGAGTGATAAATAGATCACATGTTTTCATATAGATTTTATCATATATTAATCCTGATCTGATCCAGATTCAAATTTTTGAGGCATATCTAATAAGGACTGACCCTGGGCACAACCTCTATAAATAGGGAGTAAGTTTCATAGGTTATTTAGATCAATTAAGAGATTAAGAATGAGACTCTGCTGGTAAAACTCTAAAACTCCCTATGAGCTATTGTTCACACATCACGAACTATAGCTTTGGATTTTTTTAACTAGTTGGAAGGAGAGCCACCTATGAAAGAGCTGTATAAGTGTGCCCACTCACACACTGGTCGTGGATAAAGAATAGCAAAAAAGACTAGTTGGTTAAGGTCCTTCTAGAATGCACATCTCTTCATCGATTGTGGATCTTCTTCGGCATTTAAGGTTAGTAAGATCTAGTTAATGTTTCCAACAATTATATGAAGGACAAGCCTTTACCTTTTTCGACTAATGAAAATAAGGTTGTGAGCAATGCTCTATGAGGATTTATTGCTTGACCCAAAATATTGATTGAAACAGGGTTGTTGAGTCAAATAAGCAACACTCTGATTAATCAACAACCATCATCAAAGTAAAGAGCCGATGGGTCCTATGGATGAGCTATGCAAAGAAACCAAAGGGGAAAAATAAGCAACAAATGGAGGATGTAATGGAAATGACACAACCAATAGATGGTTTGGAAGGATTACCTCCAAAGATGGCACGCCTGTATAGTTATTGAAAGAATCCCATGGACACCTTCAGCACAATTACAATTATGTTGCCTTTTCACATCACCCAAAGCGAGTATGAACCCCTATATATCACTAATGACAACATTGATTGGTTAACTAGCTTTATTCAAATTAGTGTGTCATGTATAATGGTATACCTGAAATATTTAACTATATCTATACTTTTGTTTAACTTGTTACTTATCGTCATCTAACAATATTTGTTTTTTTTTTTTTTTTTTTGTAGTTTCTTATGGCAATATTGTCAAAGATTCAAATTGCTCAACTTGTATGGTTTTGTCAATCCCTGAATCACCTCCTATGTGCTAGGCGCTACTGAGCTTTTGATCCAAGAACTAGCAACTTTTCTCGTTGAATTTTTGTTGAATGTAGAAGCCGACAAGTATTACTTCATGTCATATGATGGTAGAGATCATTGGATATTGACCCTTGTTCACCCAGAAAGATTGATTTTTGTGGTTCTATCTACTTAGTCGACCAGTACACCCCGTCTTTAGCCACATGTTTTAAATGTAATTATTGTTCTATATAACTTATTATTGCTAGCTATAGCATCTATTTTTTGATTGATTGCATTTTTAACGAATTATATTTAGGGCCTTCAATGCATGGAAAATAAAAACAAGCACTAAAGTCGTCTTCAATAAGCCGCATGGAAACACTAGATTTCTACAACTATGAAAGATAAGCATTCAAGTGTGTGTGTATATAGATATATATATAGTTGTAATTAAAAATGCAATTGTAGTTATTTAAACTAATAAATTTTTAGTGTCTTTTTTAGGGTATACCCCTACAATAAGTAGACAAAGAATACGGCTACTTTGTGCTAGGGTACATAAAACATATTATAATGAATGGAGGACCGTAAATCTTGACAGGCCAAGATCTTTAAACCAATGAGCATTTGAGTGATTTGATGAATGAATGGGCAGGTTTGTACAATAATTCATTAAAACCTAATTATTGAATTCTTATTTTCTACAAGTATGTTCTCTCTGTATATGTGAGGTGTATATTTAGTAATGTTTTAATTTTTGTAAATTATGGCTAATTTATTGTTATCAGTGAATTGTGAGACCATTGAAAATAAATTGAATATGGGAAGGCCACCAACAGGTAAAGAAAATAAAGCATACTTTTATAATGGCCAAGTCCTTATTAGACGATAGCTTTTGACCAAAACCGTCATCTAATGTGAATATTAGACGATAGTTTATCTCAAAAACCATCGTCTAATATCAACAAATTGGTGCCTTATTTAGGCCAGATCGGCATTAGACAATGGTTATTAACTGTCGTCTAATGTGCAGACATATTACATTTGTTGATTAGACAAATAGTTTCCATAATCGTCGTCTAATCTTTAAATGACAGTTTTTTATCCTCGTCTAATGTCTTGTCTGTACTAGTGATTATTTAAGTATGGCATCATAAGCATCCAATACTAGTCGATGTCTTTAATTATAGATTTAAAACATTCGTACACAAAGAATATAATTAAATGACTTAGTATAATACAAAGTTCATCAACTTATGAAATGAGGACTAGACATTATGATTTTTAACAAAGTTGTGGTGTCATTTACTAGCTAATTACATGAATGATCTTATCAAGATTATTGTGATGCTAATTACAATATATAGCCAAAACATATTAAGAATAGATTACAAAGTTTACAATAGAATTCGTTTTTTAAATAAATTAGTTCAAACAGGAAAAAAACTATATTCTATTATTCAACATAGAGAAAATGGTGGACTAGCCCAGGCATAGGGTTCTTCTTATCTCCCATTTTTCTTGTCTTGTATAATTTTTTTAATTTTGTTCACGCTTTTGTTCTAGAATTTGTGAGAATGTTTTACATGCTAGGCTAGAGATGAACTTATATGCATGCTGACCCATTGCAACAAATGGTAGAATATAAGACGGTTAACATATGATTATTTTTATAAAAACCTTAGCCTATAGAAACAAGGGAGAGACATGTGCCAATTTTGTGTGATTACAGATGATGGGTTTTTACTACAACCATCATTTATGTAGACGCGGGTGAGCACAAAAGCTTTCGAAAATTTTTGTGTAGCTAAGAGTGATGATTTTTTAATATGACAGTCTTCTGTTGTCTATGTATGAAGGGGAAGTTTTTGCACAATCCATAGAAGACGGATCTTATATAAAACAGTCTCCTGTAATTCAAACGAAATTCCGGTTACACTACCCTTCATCTATAATGGTTTTTTTTTTTTTTTTACTATAAAATGTTTATGGACCCTATTTCCTTCTATCAATCCCTTTGATTATCTTTTAAAAAAGTAATTTATAGAGAGTATGATTATCTGTAATTATCTAATAAGTCTAATTTAAAAGTACATTTAAAATAAGTCTAATTTAAACTCATTCCCTAATCCCATTCTACACGTTTTGGACAAGTCTAATTAAACTCATTCTCAAACTCATTTTAAACTCAAACCTCAAATATATGACTGAATCCATTCTTTTGCCTCATTTTCTTAAAGACTCAAACTCGTTTATTCCCTCCATTAGCTTGCAAAACTGTCTCCGAAAAAAAAAAAAAAAATCAAAGATTTGAGTGGGTACCGTAAGACTTGCATACCTGTATCATATTCTTTGCACAACCGTGTCTTTATTTAAATTCCATCTTTTCTTTTTTAATTGTTTTCTCCCTTTTTTCTATACTCTTTCTTCTCTTTTATTTCCTTTTTAAGGTAAAATTCTTCCATTATTATTATTTTTTCCTTTATCTCATATTCTTTTGTCTCATTTTTTTCTCTAGTTTTTTTTTGGTGAAAAGTTTAATTGATCCTTAAACATTTATTAACATCAATAGCTAACAAATAAAGTACATGGAGATATATTTGTAAACTTATTTTATTTGTTATACAATATACAGATTTATGATTTTTTTAAATTTTAAGAAATCAATTTTAATGTTCATAAATTTTTATACATGTTTACTTTTATGATTTGGAATATGAATAATAAGGCTTATGCAAAAAAATATAAGACATTAATATATGCTTTAATAAAAGTTATCGTCAGTATTTGTTCCCCACAAATTTCTAATCTTATATTTTGAATTAATTCTTTTTTAGGAAATATTTTGAGTTGATTGTTTGCTGTATATTAAGTTTTTTCTTTTTTTTTTTTTCGTCTCATGGCTTGTTGGTATAATTCCATAAAAGTTCCTTGCTAGTATCTTTATTAGCATTACATGCTTTTTTCACTAATATTAACTAATGTCACAATTATTTATTTTATGTCCTAACTCATGAGTTTTTAGCTATAATATATGTTCATTGGCTCTTCTTGCTAGCTCCACAACATTCTTTCAAATGGATCAATGGAAATTTCCTTAGATTAATTTTGTCATTAGGGGCAAAATTGTAATTTCACATAGAAGTCCACTAGGACTGTGTAGCACCATATACTGGGACTCTGGGAGTCTAAGGCAGCACCATATCCATGATTTAAGTTTCAAATAGTTCAATGATCTTCATGTAATCTAATTGTTATCTTAGTAGATAAGAATATTTTTCAAGAGTTCAAATAGATTCTGTAAATAATTATTTGAATTATGAAATAATTTAAATAATTGAGAAAATTATGTAAGATATTTGTTTTAAAAGTTAAAATTAATAATATCTTAGTTTGAACCAAAATCAGATCTTTAACAAATTCTAGATGGATACAAAATCACACCGAATCAAGTATTTGGGACACATTTCATTCTCCTACTGGAGAAATGATAGATCACACTCAACCACCTTAGTGCTGGATGTGATTCTTTCTAAGAAAATCTCTCTAGACATTTTGGTTTAAGCACCTAGCCAGTGTGTCTATAAATAGGCCTTGAAGGTTCTATTTTTTATGAGTCTTTTTTTTTTGGCTTCCATCTAGTGTTCTTTAGCTCTGCCCTTTAGAGTGTGAAGAATCTTTGCCGAGAAGAAAGATTGGAAGGAGATATTGAAGTGATAATCCAAGAGATCTTGCTGGTGCCCAAATACCAGTAGATCCATAAGGAGGAGAATAGTAAGAAAGATCTGAAAGTTCTTGATCATTTAGAGCTATTACCAAACCCATAAGTTTGTATCTATTCAATTATTTGTATGTAGCATCATGAAAAGGATCCTAAAAGTTCAAGAAAAATTTTAAAATTCTATTCCGCTATGTTTTTCATGTTTTTGGGTCTAAAACACAACATCTTGTTCATGAGTCTTATTTTGGTCTTGTAAAGGCATAGTTTTGGTAAGGTTTTTGGTATTTTTTTGGGCTCAAATGAGTAGAATATGGACTTTAGACATTTTTAAAGCTCATTAGAAAATATAGAAACTTGACTTTGGAATGGTATGGTGGTGGTTTGAGGTCGTGGTGTGGAGGCTTAGCTTAGAGATATTATAGCTATGGAGGTTTTGAGATGAAGATGAAGGGAAAAGAAAGTGCTTATGGAGCTTGACTTGGCTTGGCATTTGATGGTCTAAGTTGTATCGGTTACATTAACCTCCTTTTAGGGTGGTAAAGGGGGGTGTTTACAAGGAAAAATAAGACTTAGTTTGGTTGGGGGTCTACTACTTTGGCCATCTAGTTAGAGGGAGTTCCAGCCCTAATTCCATGTAAGAGACTATAAGTAACAACTTCCTATTGCGGGAGATTTTCCTCTAGGTTTTGAATTTTAGCACCAGCACTGGATTGGGTTGTTGGGAACCTTAATTACTAGTAGACCTACGAAGACTATTTTAGTTGACCTGCCACAAACGTATCCAAAAGGTGGGCTTGGCTTTTCCATGTCGAGCATGAATCAAACCTTGGAATTGCACCCCTTTTTTACCTTACTTGATTGAAGGGATGACTGGTCTCTAGTAGTAGGGTCACATGACCTCATACCTAGGCTCCCTTAGGTGAACTGTCAAGCTAATTTGGCCGATAGGCTAACATGTTAGGTAGGCCAAAATGTAGACTTCCCTAGCATTGGGCTATGACTTTCAAATGAGCCTTTTTTCTTTGTTTTAACCTAATTTGCTCCATATCCATTTTATTCTAATTTCAATTAGACTTAAAACCACCTAAGTGAGTTGAAAGCCTAATTAGACTAAATAAAATGGGCCCATCTAAGTTCCTTGGCCTTCTAAACCACAACCTACTTGGAGAACCCTACTACGTGGCTTGAGTTCACATACCTTACCTTGGCTCATATCACGAGATATGAGTTGGGATTATGCCTTACAAAAAAATAGCTATCAATAAACATAAACAATTTCAATTGGAAAGTTGGAAAATAATTCTAGAAATAAATCACATTGCCATGTATGGGGTTTCAAAATCATCCTTAACTACAAAAAAAATAAACCAAAAACATATGAAAAAAGAAAGAGTGAAGAAAAAAAAAGAACAATAATGGTGTTGAAGTGTCTTCCATGAGGATGATACTCCTTAAGGCACCACCAGGGCTTCTTTTTCATCTCTTGAGTTCATATTTCTTTAAGGAATAAAAAGACCTCTTAGCTAAGAATTTTTGGGAAAAAAAATGGCTTTTGTGCTTCAAAGTGTGGTATTTATAAGTTTGTATAATTAGGTTGAAAAGGGGAAAGTTTGTACATTTTTTAGGTCAAAAATTGGAGTAGAACATGGAAACACATGCAAAGACACCGAAAAATGGCATGAGGGCGCACTTTTCGGATTTGCTGAATATCTAGCGCTAGGGTGCCAATTCCCTGCTTGGCTGAGCTAAAGCACTAACAAATGGCGCTAGGGCGCCTCTTCTCTGGTTTGAGGCTTGAAATTTTTGTTGTTTTAGTGCCAAGGTACCAACTTTTAGGCCTAAAAACCAGGGCCTAGATGCCTAGCGCTAATTTAAAATGTTGAAACAAATTTGAAATGTTCATAAGTCCATTGTTTCATCCTCTTTTCATTCTTTTGATGAAAACACTTGCAGAACATAAAAACACATAAAAGCACAAGAAAATCTAATAACTAACAAATAAAACATACGGATAAATGATAGAAAATTAATGTAAATTAAACAATATTAAATACACAAGGCAAGATCTATGACAATCAGTGTACATAGAGAATAGACGATGGCCATGTAGAGGACAAGATCAAACAACATTCCATTATGCCAGGGAAAACTTAGCAACGCGTTTATAGACTTCGAAATGGTTGTTCAAAGGGCAAGGGGCCAAAAATAATTCACAGAGTACGACCAAGGAGGTAGTGGGTGATATAAGTCTGAATGTTTTGTTGATATGTTAGGGTTTAGAAAGTTTTTCTAAATTAATGACTAAGGTCAAAGCATTACAGGATCAATGGCTGAAATTTTTTAGGTGTTTTAGTTATTTTAAATAGGTTTAGATTAATGACTAAGGTCAAAGCATTGTAGGATCGGTGGTTGAAATTTTTTAAGTATTCTAGTTATTTTAAATGGGTTTATTCTTTCTATTGATTCTTTTAATTCATTTAAGTAGTTCCGATATTTTAATGGTTAAAACTGAGTGCTGACCAAAAGAAAGGTATGAATTTATGTATGAAATGTAATTTGATGATATATAGTTAACGAGATCAAAAAACTAAAAGTATACTTTTTAAACAAACTAAAAACAAATGATATAGAAAGGTAAATAACTAAAAAAAAGAGAAAATTATATAGGGTATCCCTTAAGTAAGTCTGTTATAAAAACTGCCCTCTCACTCGTGTCTTTTTATAACTTCCCTTTGTTTAAGTTTTTTAATAATAATCATGTCAACTATTTTGACCATTATTTTATCTAATCACCTAAATACTAAATCAAACTGTAAATCAAAACAAATTCCTCTCTCTCTCCTCTTTGTATACCTCTCTCTCCTGTTTGTCTCCCTTATCTACCTCCCTTATGGTGCCTCCACCATGTCTCACCAGGATATGATCTCCTCAAGACTATCAACAAGGTCTCCAATCTAAAATCCTCTAGTGGGTTGGTTTGCAACTTCCTCTCATTGTTCGCCTTCCAAACATGCTCAAAAACTGGTTCAAGTCTCTCTAATAGGTATTCCAGTTTGCGATCCAATCGCAAGACTACAAGCCCCATTACCAGTCCGAGGACACCACTAGGAGCTCCTCACGACAGTGATTTGTAACAATCTATGCCATTGTGGGACCCTTCATGACATCAAGATGCACTTCTCTTCCATTGAGTATAGGCCCTACCTCCAAAATGGTGTTTTCCTCTTCCTAATCGCCTTTGCCTATTCTTCAATTTGACCTTAGCCATTTATTTTTCTTCTCTTTGTTTTTGTTTTCATTAGTTTTCTAGTTGAGAATACTGAAGTGTGAATTTTGGATTGATTTCTTAGTAATTTTGGAACCAAACTCTGGTGTGAATTTTTTGATATAAGATTAGATATGATAAAATTTAGTTGGATTCTTAGTCCGATTGGTCTATTATTGAATTTTATGAAGGAAATATATTACTATTGAATTGATTATTGTAAGCACTACAAGCAAATCAGATGCTTTAGCATATGAAGTTCATAGCTTTTGGTAATACGTAGAAAATGTCCCATATAGCATTGAGCAATGTTTTAATATTTTTAATATGATTTTTTGTTTGTTATTTTGGTTTTGATTTGAAATTTTCTTTTGTTAGATCTAGTTGTTTGATTTTGCAAATCTAATTATGGAGATTAATTTTGAGATTTGTTTTTGAATGTAGTTGTTTGGTTGGCTTTTAATGCTGAAATGGTTAATTGCTCTGAAACCTAGCAGTTTCACTCTAGCTTCGGCAACGAGGGACATTTTGTGTCAGAACTTGGTAGATTTCATTACGGAACCTGGTGGGTTTCACAACCTGGTGGGTTTTGTGAAGGAACTTAGTGAGTTCCCATTCCAAAACCTATAAGGTTATGCTTCGATCCTCCACGCCTATAACCAGAGGCGGTTAGTATCTTTTGTTTCAAATAAAATATAAGGGGAACCTACTAGGTTACATTTCGACACCCTATGTTGGCCTCTAAAGGCAGTTGATATTTCTTTGTTTTAAAGAAAATATGAGGGAACCTATTAGGTTACTACTCTAGATTCTACCAGGTTATGCTCTAGTACCCAGTGCCAACAACTGGAGGTGGTTGGTATTTTTTTGTTTCAAAGAAAATATGAAGGAATTTGTAGATTCCTTCTTTGGAACCTACTAGGTTACGCTCTAGCACTTTACGCCAATGACAAGAGGCAATTGGTATTTCTTTGTTTTAAAGAAAATATAAGGGAATTTGGTAGGTTCCTGCTCCAAAACCCACTAGGTTATGCTTCGGCACCCCACGTCTGTAATGACCCTCCTTTTCAAGTAGTCACTTAACTTTCTTTAAACATTGTTTCTTATACATTAATCTTTACTTACTTAGTAAGAAAAATAATACTAAAATATTTTTTTTTCTTTTTAACATCCTTTAAAACATTTTTAAAAACTGTTGTGACCTCTGTCGCCATTCAAGTTGAGACCTTGCTCAACATTTGCCTTTAAAATCATTTCAAATCGTTTCTTAAAACTTATTAAGAAACATTTACTAAATCATAGCTTTAAACTTAGCTTTATAATTATATAAAACATTTCGTAAAATATAACTTAAACTTTGAAAACATATCTTAAAACTCTGATTATCTTAAAACTTTGAAAACACTATATCAATAGTGGAAAACATTTCTTTTAAACAATGGAAGCATACCATAGTGGTATCTATACCCAAATCTCCACATCTGCTCTCCACAACTTCAAGCTCCCCAAGCAGGTCCTGCTGGTTACTCATAGGACTACCTACAGCATGAAGGAACTTTTTATGAGCTTACGCTCAGTAAGTTCAAATGTAATCTCACAAATCATTTAAACATGCTTTAAAAACTTTTCTTATTAAAACCTTTCTCTTAAAACATTTTTCATAAACATTTTGGAAAACGTTTTTCTCATAAATGTTTTTCATAAACATTTTTGAAAGTTTTTTCATAAATGTTTTCATCAAACATTTCTGAAACGTTTTGTATAAATATTTTTCATAAAATATTTCTTGAACGTTTTTCTTAAAACGTCGTTCATAAATCTTTTCTTGAAAACATGAAAATGTTTTTCATAAACAGTTAACGTAAAACATTTCTCAAAATGTTTTCCATAAAATATAAATATTCCATAACAAGGGAAACAAGCAAAATCAAAATGCATGTTTTTATTTATGCTCAATTATGAACTTTCATTTATGAGCATTTTATGAACATCTTTCCTTAGTTTAACTTTCTATCTTTGTTCCTTAACTTTCCTTATCTTACTTTAGTGTTCGTACCAACATCATTAATCATGAGATCAAAAACATGATGCTTCCCTTGTGAAAGACTTGAGACCATCGAACACCGAGGTCATATACCTCACATCTAGGAGGTCAAACTTTAACTTTACTTGTGTACCTCACATCTAGGAGGTCACAACTTTAACTTTGCGTTTGATACCTCACAACAAGAAGGCTGGTACAACACTTTCTTTTTATTATCTTTACTCTTACCTTCTTTTTTAACTTGGTGAGCTTAACAAATGCTTACACTTTATAGTGCTATAACTTAGCATTCTAAACATTTAGCTTGGCAAATAGAAACATGTTGTATATCATAACTTAAACTTTAAATCATATGCATAACACATGCAAACATACTTTTAATACATTGAAAATCATACCTTGAACTTTTAAAAACATTATGCATATCAAAAGCAAGTACACTTTGAACATAGTAATTGCAAGTTCATTGCAAATCTTCTTTTGAACTTTAAAACTTTTTGCATAACAAATGCAAACACACTTTAAAAGCAACTTGCATAAAAATAGCAATCTCATTTATAAACATATACATAAATATTTAAAAATCATTTACTTCATGCTGGAGCTGAGGTTTGAAACTTACCTAATTCTAGTTCTAACCTCCCATTTCCTTCCATTTCCCTTCATTAGTTGACCTCTGTGTCCTGATCAAACAACAGCCAATTTATTAGTTAACTTTCTTTATTATCAATCAAGTTTATCAATCCACTTGATTGATAACTTAACTTAAACCTTAAACATTCATTCCTTTTTACTTAACTTGGTATACTATCGGTTTACCCTACTCTTTACTTTGTACCCCGTTGCTTTTAACTTTGTAACCCACTAGGTTATCGTACCTTTTACTTAACTCTATAACCCATCGGGTTTATCACTCTTTTTACTTGGCTCTATAACCCATAAGGTTGCCTTTTCTTTACTTAACTTTGTAACCCACTGGGTTACCTTTCGTTTACTTGAACATCTCTTATTAAATCTCCCATCTCATATGATAGTTTCATTACTTAATGTATTATGAAACATTTTCTATCTAAGAGTATTATGCTAATTCAGAGTGTTCAATTCCATTTTAGTTGTTTATCTTACAAATGACGTTTTTACCCTTAATGGGTTTTTTGCCAACTTTTGTAACTTTATAAAACTTATTGCTTAACTTTACCGTTCTATTATGTATGTATTACAAAAAAGTTCCCGCTAAGGGTGTTTTTGGATATCAAGTGTTTCGGGTCCGTTTTAGCCCTTTTTTACAAAATGACCATTTTGCCCTTAATGTTTTTCTTTCGTTCTTTCCTTGACCAAACTTTAAATTCTTTAAAACTTAGCATCTATAATTACTTACTTCTTATAGCAGTGTAGGAAATCAACGTTCCCTAGTGAAAACCTAATTTTCACAAAATTTTACGGTTTTGACCCAAAACACAAAATATTTACATTTTGCCCCTGGAACCAAAAGCAACCAATTTATAGCTTAACGTTCAGTTTTTCACAAGGAACAAAACTTACAAAAGCTCCTTGTTTAAATTCTAAACTTTTCATAACGTTTTCATTTCTTGAAATTTTGTGTCCAAAATTTCGTAAAACTCATAACTCCTAAACTGAGCTAAATTTTGAAAACTGCCTACATTTCCTAACAATTTTGATGTGTTCTATAATTTTTGTGTTTTAACTTTCCTCAAATTCCAACGTTGAGGAGGACTTTTTGACTGATTTTCAAATCTACCAAGAATACACTTTTCTTTGCAATTTAGTACCTTTTGGAATTTTACCAAAACCCTTACTTTATTCTTTCTATCATCATCACTATCGACATATAACATAAAACAACCATGCTTTAACAGTCATCTTACATGCCATACTCCAAAATATTTCATCAAACACTTGGCATACATAAAAACATAAACTTTAGCTTGATTCAAAAACTAGGATTTTAGAATTGTTACCAAGAATTTTTCCAAGCTTTTAATCCTCCAACTGTGTAATTAAACTTGCTTAGATTCGTTTGTTACAAACCATGACAAAATTCCATTAAAACCTATCCATAACTTTGAAAAAAATCACTAAAACCCTAAAAAATATTTGGAAATTTACCTCCAAAGTTACAAAACCTTGCACTAAAACATTAGAGCTTGCTTTAATCATGATTTGGAGGCTTGAAAATCATCAAAATTTGAGAGAGGATAGCCTTAGGGAGGGACGATTTTGGAGAACCAAAATTGAGTATTTTTTGCTTCCTTTCTTTCTTTCTTTCTTTTCTTTCCTTTTCACGTTTCTTTCATCTTCTTTTTTTCCCACCGTGGAGACCAACATTTTGGTCTCTTATATCACGAAATAATTCAACTTTTTTTCTTTTTTTTTTAAAAAGGTGGTGAGTCACCTTGGTAATCAAGTAGATTCCTTTGGTTGGCCAAATGTGATTGGGCCACATTAGTAAATGTGGTGGCCCAATCAAAACTTTCAAGGTGTCCCACAAAACTGTTTACACAGTCCAAATTTATATTAACAGTATTTTTTCTATATTGTCAGTATTCTTTTCTATACAATTCACAAGGCTCCACAACCTCCCATACTTATTTTTATCTATCACATAATGAAATTCCAATATTATCTACCTTTGTACAGTCTAAATTTATATTGACAGTATTTTTCTTATACTGTCGGTTTATTTTCTATACTGCTACAGCATTTTTATTCATCTGTATTCTCCAAATAGTATTATTCTTATACTATTTTAACTTAAATAGTCCAATTTCTATACTGCTTAACCTTAAACAGTCCAATTCTTACACTACATTACTTTTGCATTGTAATTTTCATATTACATAACTTTATCAATATACTTCCTTACACTGTATTATTCTAATACTGTATAATTTTTCATGTTATTATACAATATTTTTTTCTTTAACTGTATTTGTGTCTTACATAATCCTTAACTTATTACATTTTTAATACATTAAAAATTCTTAGGTGTTACAACGTCAATGACTAGAGGCGATTCGTTATTCATTGTTTTAAATAAAATATAAAGGAACCTGGTAGGTTCTAAACCTACCAAGTTATGCTCTAGCTCTCCAAGTTGACAACCAAGGTAATCTTCCACATGAATGAGTGAGAAGGAAGAACAATTTAAAATTTTAATAAATCACTTTTTTTTCAATTAAGGAGGATAACTTGAAATTTTAATAAATCACATTTTTTTTTTATTAAAGAGTTAGTTTTGAAAAGAGCTTTTTAGGAGGGTAGTATTAAAAAAGTGCTCCTTCAAAGGGACATTTTTTATGTTGATGTGCATAAATAGAGTGAAAAAAAATAGGATAGAGAATTTTTGGCTTCCTATTTTTTGTTGTTAATAATTAATTTATGGTAACCCTAATTTATTGACCAAAGTATACCTCCATAGTTTCCTTTAGTTCAATAGATGTCTCTTAGTTCACCATTTGAGTGAGAATTGATTCCAAAATTGAAGCCTACAATCAAGACCAGAAAAGTTGGTCCTCTTACTTTCAGTCTTGGAATTCTTAAATAACTCAACTGAGAATCCCATGGCCAGCATAATTAAACTTCTATGGTGGTAGAATCATGCCATAGAGAAAATTCTAAAGACAATGACCTCTAACTAGGGCTAAAACTAACTTATGCTAGATTAAAAAATTGTTTTAACTGAGTGTGGAAGAAGAGACCAGATGAGTAAAAGATACAAGGACAAACTTTGCAATCTACGTCGACATTATTTTTGCCGATGGAGAGCTTGGATCTTTATCAGCCCACCTAATACCATTTAAAAGGATGACTAGAGAGTAATTTTAGAGAGACAAAGTGAGAAAGTTTAGGGAAAAAAGATGATTTCTGACAATATGAAATTAGCTCTTCATTATAACGAAATTACAAGTTAGTGCCTTAAATACTATTTATAAGACTGTTGAAGACTTTTTGCCTAACCTG
This sequence comes from Artocarpus hirsutus, assembly GCA_946598075.1. Lineage (NCBI taxonomy): Eukaryota > Viridiplantae > Streptophyta > Magnoliopsida > Rosales > Moraceae > Artocarpus > Artocarpus hirsutus. Next base: position 201,844 of record CAMOHE010055669.1, read on the forward strand.
CAAGCACGCTAGGTCAAGTTTTAGTATAGGATTGATGAGTGAAAGGTTGTCATCTCCCATGAGGATTGAAATCTAAAAACTAACTAATTACTACAATTATAATGACCGAGATTTATTTAGACAATTAGAATTTAAAGGAAAATAAATAAAAAGAAAATAAAACTAATGAAACTTATAAAACAAAACCATAAACGAAATAGATAATTTACAATATGGACAATTTATGTATAATGTGTCTAGGGACATGATTTAGCTCAATTCTTCCTATTTAATGGTTATTAACTTCATTCTATCCAATTTATTGATCTAGGGTCTTAAATTCACCTCATTACCTCTCTCAAGCGCTAAATGAGATTATATACGTAAATACCCAAATTGATATCTCTATCTAAATTGTTTACTTACATATTCATTAAGCTCAACTCTTAAATTGATTATCAAGATATTGATTGTCTCCCGGCCTCACAAAAATTAAGATTTTTAAGTCAATTATCTAAGTGTTCTCGGCCTTTTTGGGTCTTAACAACAACTAAGACTACATTTTCCAAGTAACAATAAGTGAGTCCATCTCTCCTGAATATTAAAATTCATAAAGCATATCAACTAATTTATAGAGCAAATAAATTAGAAGCATTAAGTATAGAAAAAACATAAATGAAATTAAAATGGAAATTACATCAACAAACAACAAAATAATCCAAACATAATCCAAATCAAACCATATCAAGCCCTAGAAAAGGAAATTTGAGCAAACATAGACAAATCCATTACTAATCTCTTCATGAATTCCATAAAAGTAAATATGTTGAACACACAAATACAAATACAAATACAAATTTCAATCTAGATTAGGATAGAGAGAGAGGAAAAAAAGAAACTCTTTATAGAGATAACTCCAAGCCTTGAATCCTCCAAGAATCCGCCAAAATCCTCCAAGCATCCTGAACTTTGAGCTTTCTCTCCTTGGAATTTCAAATTCTCACTCATGGGTTTCTTCCCCCAAATCATCCCCACCTTGAAAAATAAGGGCTCTAGGGTTTTTAAGAGTTTAGGGATCATTCAGCATCAACTTAGGACCATCATATCAAAATTTGGAGAAAATATTGGCCAAAAAAACAAGAATCAGCACAATCAACACTCACAAGGCGCCCAGGGATGCATAGGAAGCACCCAGGCATGCGCAACGTCTATCAATGTGTTCTGCCTGGATTGCATATTATGCACCTGCAGCCTTGCACGGCTGCACAGGGCCCCTGTTAGGCCCCGAATGTGTGCTACCTATGTGTTGCACTTGCCCTTGGGGTGCTGCGGGCCTGTTTGCACCTAAAAATGCTACTTTTGTGCCTTTTTGATGTCGTTTTTCATTAAACCCAATTTGTTAATTTTCAACAAAATAACACCAAAAACATTAAAATAGCACACATGCTTGAGGATTTTCACAATATTTAAACTTAAAAAATGTTTGATTTATGAGTAAAATACTCATCCATCAAAGATATAATAAACTTCTAACGCTAGCCTATCAATTGTACATCTACTATTTATAAGACATAACAAACTTCTAACACTAGCCTGTCAATCATACACACGAGACAAAAATAACTTAGTAACTAGTCTGATTAGTTCTTACTTGTCCAACTATTTAAAACTTGGTCATTATTCTCAACAGTGGTAGACCTTTGATTAATAGGAAGGACATGCAAGTGGCTTCTTTTTTGAATTTAGGTTAGGACATTAGATTGCTTGATGTGATAGTTTGTTATGATGAATACCAGAGAATAAAAGGCAATAAGCTGCTCCATGCAAAAATTAAGTTTATCGTGTCTATGTGTATTCTATAACTGTATTAAATAGTATACGTAGTAAGCTTTTTATTTGAGTCGATGACAATTCTTTTTCTACAAATTTAGAAGATTACAAACATTAAATTGTGGTGTGCTTTAAAAGTCATTTTATAAGGGATGAGTGAGAATGAAATTTTAATTCCTTTCCAATATGGGACTCATAGCATGTGATATGAGATTTTAAATGCTATTGTTGTGGGTGATCTTAGTAGTCCAAGGCCCAAGACCGAGATCAAGAAAAGGCCCAACAAAGGCCTAAGGTCAAAAAGGTATCTTAGCAAGCTAGCAGCTTATGCATAATTTCTTTGGGACTAAGCGGATTTTCGTTACGATCGTCATTCGATTTAAAGGTTCTCCATTTTAGAACTGTACATGAGATTTTCATCTCATACAGCTCCTCTTTCCCATTTATGTACATAATCAGAATAATACATGGAATCAAAAAAAGATTTAAATATTCTCATTATAAACAAAATGGGGCTAGTGTTTTACAGAGTCTTCATTAGAAGTTGACATGATCTCAAAGGAGCTGGGAGTCGAGATGACGAGAAGTCCAAGTTCATTGAACATAGAAACGTAGACTTGCATTACCCAATGGGCAAGAGAACCTTCGTGACATGAGAAAGTTGAGCCCATCATGTGTAATATGGAAAGTCAGACGTGGAGATGGTGAGAATAGAATCAAGAAAGTAAATATCCTTGATTCTATTTAGGAGCTATTATTTATTATTTTTATTTATTAATTTTACACAAGGATTTGTATCTATAAATAGGGGTTAAAACTTTTGCAAAAGGTTATATTACTTCCAACTCTCCTAATAGCATGTACATTTGAAGAAAAGAACAAGAAATCTCTCTAAAAATAGACGTACTTCATATTGAGTGAACCACTATAATCTTTTGCGTTCTTTATTTTCTTTCTTGCATCTATTTTCTTGTTTTCTGCACAAACACAGTAAAAGATTAGTGAGATAATTGTTGGCAAATTGCAATGAACACTAATAATACTTCCACGTCATTTTTAACATTAACCACAATGAACACCAATAATACTTCCACGTCACTATAATAACGTAAAAGCACATCGATTGTATAGTATGGCTCGCTAATAACTTGTATAAAGACGACGATTGAATATGTAAATTCCTTGTATAATTTTTCAAAACAAATGACGCGTGATTCCGTTCAAACCTCACATTTTCTGAAATCGGTTAAAGCGGTGCTTTTAAAGATTTTTTGGCACTTATTTTAAGTTTGCAAATGACATGTCTCGTGTTATTTATAATAGCTGCTACTTGTGAATTGGATGTGTTGTAATCATTTCTCCCCTTCAAAGCTAATTGTAGCCAATTTGCTTGCTACTTTGTTAGGCTGAAGAATTGTTTCATATACAAGTACCGGAGAAAAAAATCATAACAATTTTACCCATAGTTTTTAGAATTTAGTTTCAAATTAGTTTTCTGACAGTGAAATTTAATTTGAATACATATACTTCTACTTTTGTATCTCCACCGGTAGAGGTCTAGGGTAAATCATTATAATATTTAATTTTTAGGTTTTTTTTATGATTCTTTTGAAAGAACTATACTTGCACGTAACATATAAATAATATTTCTTACTTACATATGTTACATATTGGAGTATAATCCTCTCAAAAACCACCGTAGACAAGCGCTAACATTTTATATTCCGTGTCACCATAGATCAACATGTTTATGACTAACATTTTATGGATTGAATTTTGTATATGAGTTTGATTTGGATTTGATGTATAATATCTAAAAGTTCAATAGTGTTATATTAGATTGATTGTCACAAAAGAAAAATATTGAATTGGATTACTCCGAGCAAAATAAAACACAGACAATTGTGGTCCAATTTATGATTGTTTGTGTCCAATATTTATTTGTTTATTATTGAGAATACTTGTGATAAAGTCGAGGAAAATACATGATCGTGGTCATTGTGCATGTGATAGTATTAGAACAAACCCAAAGAAAATTCCAAACAAACTTTATCCAAGTATTATTTTTTTTTATTTTTTGCTCTCTCAAGCAATCTCTGTGAAATGACAAACTATATAACCAGCTCATTTTAATCAATGAAGAAGTTGCTAACTTTGCCTGGTCACAATAACAAAAGAGAATCATTGGAATTATTTTAATTGCAACAGTAAAGATCCATACGGTCTAAACTCTTACGTCACCAAATGTTTGTTAAATAGTCTGTGATTGCAAAAGAGTGAGATACAAAGATGTAAAACAGTTTAGGAGAGTTACATATAGCACAGAGATTCTCTCCCTATATATATATATATATGTATATATTTTCTTTTTGTAGAAATGCTTAACTAACTAGGCCTTTTCCCGATTTTTATCCGTATGCTTTTCTCTCTCTCGGATACATCATTTGGTTGCAGCCCCTTTTCCACTCGAGTTATATGTTTCTTCATGTTTGACGTGATCACACGGTGTAATGCTGCTGGATCGTGTCGATATCCAGCCCCTTCAGCTTCACCACCGACTCAACGTGTCCCTTGAGCGTGTGAAGCTCACGAAGCCTAAACAAATTAGAAATAAGAATTTTTGCTCTTAGTAACCAGATAAGATATTGGAAGACACAATGCAATGACATGAAAGAAAATGTCGGCCTTCTTACCTTGCAACCTCAGCTCGTCTCTTGGCTTGCTCAGCGATCTCAGACAGCTCTCGGTAACTGCTCTTCTCGGGGAAGAGATTAGTGGCTTCCGGTGGTTGAAGTCCATGTAAGGTTCTCTGAGCAAGAGCCCATTGAGCCTCTCTTTCCTCTTTACCATAATCTTTCTTGGTGGTGAAGGCAGTCTTTTACACACAGCAGAATCAATCGAACAAAGTTTTTAGGTTCACTCTTGTGACCAAAATGCATTAATCTACTTTCATTCACAGAAGGAATATTAGGCATTACCTTGTTTTCTAGCAAGTTCAACCAAGCCTTTCCACTTAAAACGTAGCGGATGGCGAACTTCATTAGGTCAAGTGGCACGTAGAATACAATGCTGTAAATCCAGATGACCCCGGCCCATCCCCAGTCGATTCCTTTGATCCTTGCGAAGCTCCAGTCGGCATAAACTGCAATAAGAGTTGCTATCTGAAAACACAACCAAGTTAGCTACTTGCAATTTGGCCATTCTTTGTTTCTTACCCCTAATGAATAGGCTGTAGCATCCTTACCAGTTGTGCAACTATAAAAGCACTGACTAATAGCATTCCCGGGCGTTCAACATAGGACCAGCTGCGTGACCGAGTAACAAAAATGAGTGACTGGCTGACAATACTCACTTGAAGGTATAGAGCAGCCATCATTTCATGATCGGCGTCGGGGCTCCGCCTCAGATTTTTCACACCGAATTTGTCCTGCAATAGAACGGACCGTTATATATCTATATATATATATATATATATATACGTATCATCGTTGAACTAGCTTTAAACTTGAGCATAATACATGAAACAAATATTCTCTTACCGAGAAGAAGTCAGTTTCCTTCATCAACCAGAAAAAAATTACAGTCATCAATGCCAAGTAGCCTCCGAGGAAAATTCCGGTTGCAAAAATTTCTTTCAATTTCCAGCTGTCAGGCAATGGAGATGGCTTCACTCTGTCCTTTGAGATCGTCATAATGGTTCCTTAGAAATTTCAGAAGGCATCTTGTGTCAATCTTAAAGTCAAACGATTACATCCAAAGTTAATTCACAGTTACTTGTTAAAGACTCACCATCGTTCAAGATGGCAATAATCAAAACCATGAAAGGAGAGAAGTCAAACTTCCATATGAGGGCGATGAACAAGAAACCGAACTGCAGATTTGGCAAGACAACAGAAGATAATTACTAACACTTGTTAAACCAAGACATATGCAAACAACGTATCACTTAGTTTGCGGATTTTCGTCTGCTTACCACAATACGAATCGTGATTGAAACTGCATATATCTGAAAAAGAGAGAAGAAAAAGCTCATGAACCTTCATTGAAAAGAAAATAGAAAGTGTCAAAAGTTTATGTATGAATTAAGAGAAAAGGCAAAGGAACAAACCGTGTAGTTCTTCATCCTTTGGAAAATAGCTCTGCTGGTTAACACTGCACTGATGATGACACTTAAACCGGGTTCTGTGAGAACAATGTCGGAAGCGCCTCGTGCAGCATCAGTAGCATCAGCAACAGCAATTCCAATATCTGCTTTCTTCAGAGCGGGGGCATCATTGACGCCATCACCTGTCATTCCACAAAGGTGCTTCCTCTCCTGCAACTTCTTCACGATTTCGTATTTGTGCTCTGTTAAGCAAGACATAAAGCGTTAAAAGACAAAATATCCAAAATTCTAAGCGGCACGTAAGAGTTCAGTAGAAAAATACTGACCTGGAAACACTCCAGCAAATCCATCTGCCTTCTCGATCAACTCTTCAATGGGAAGAGCAGCGATGCTTGCATCTTTGTCTTGGCCAAGTAAGGAAGCAGACGGATACATGTTTGTTCCCATTCCAAGTCGTCGACCAGTCTCCTTTGCAATGGCAAGTTGATCTCCTGCAAGTCACGATAACACAAATTCTATTAAGAGCTACCTGACGAAAAGAAGAAGAAGAAGAAGAAGAAGAAATTATTGCATTTGTAATATGTCATTCTCAACGAAAAGAGAGCTCAAATTACCAGTAATCATCTTGACATTGACACCAAGGTTAAGAGCCCGGCGGATAGTTTCTGCACTGTCATGTCGTGGAGGATCAAAAAGGGGCAACAACCCAACAAACTGCCACGGAGTACCAGGGCTATCCTTGCTTTTCTCAGGCACTTCCTGAAATCACAAAAACAGCAAAACAGGTGAGCACAAAACAAGAAAACTGCAATAAGTCACTAGAAAAAGTTGAGATCAATTATGATACCTGTCTAGCAACAGCAAGGGATCGAAGCCCACGTTCGGCAAACTTGTCAATAACACCATGAACCTTCCTCTTCATATCCTCTTTGCAGTTGCAGAGAGTTAAAATCTGTTCACAGGAATCAACTATTTAACTAAGGGAAGGGGAAGGAAAAGATCAGAATAAATTGTATCATTTCTGCATTATTTTGGGATATGGTCATCAAAATTTTAATTAAAATACCTGCTCGGGAGCACCTTTGCTTGATCTATGCCAGTTTCCATTAGAGTCAACGTAAGTTAAAGCAGTTCTCTTATCCACAGGATTGAATGGGAAAAAGTGCACCTCTCTAATTCCAGCTCTTGCCTGCAATTGCCACTTTTTTAAAATTTTTTTTTCCAATGTATTAATATAAGGATGAGAAAACATATGTTTGCAATTGGTTATACCTCCTTAGGGTCGGCAAGCATTCCAACAATGGCAGCATCAATGGCATCCTGGTTTTCGGTCCTAGATGCTCTTGCAGCCAGCAAGATCACATGGTCTTTTTCTACACCCCTTGCGAAGACCTCAATCAAGGTTTTGTCAACACTAAGCTTGTTAAGCGTCAATGTTCCAGTCTTATCACTGCAGAGGACATCCATACCGGCCATCTCTTCTATGGCAGTCATTCTCTTGGTGATGGCGCCCTGCTGAGACAGCCTGTGGGATCCAATAGCCATTGTCACAGACAAGACAGTGGGCATGGCAATTGGTATTCCTCCAATCAAGAGCACGAGAAGATTGTCAATCCCATCTCTGTACTTGCGGTGCTGAATCGGGTACATGACTATGATCTCAACCAGCATGCCCACAGCGATGGAGCAGATGCAGAAGTTACCGATGGAAGTGAGCACTTTTTGGAAGTGACCAACTTGGTGAGTGCTGTCAACAAGATGAGCAGCCTTGCCAAAGAAGGTGTGCACTCCAGTGGCGATGACAACTGCTTCAATTTCACCTTGTTTGCAAGTTGAACCGGAAAAGATTTCATCCCCAGGATTCTTGGTCACGGGAAGAGATTCTCCAGTGAGGGCAGATTGATCAACCTTTAAAGGATCGCCCTCCAGAAGCCGCGCATCAGCTGGGATGATGTCACCCAATTTGATGCTGATGATATCTCCTGGAACCAGAATTGCAGCCTCTTGCTCACTCCATTTACCATCTCTAAGCACCTATATATATAGCACCATGAAAATAAGAATTATTATATGTCACACTTTCTCGTTACTAATGAAGCAACAAATCCAATGTGTTTTCAAGCCATTTTCTTTTATCCTTTTCAAATTTGACAGTTTGCACTGACACCATATATTTAAATATTCCCCAGGTAGGTAATTCATGGGTTTTTTTTCCTAACAAGAATAATCATATTGTTAGAGATCAGTCCTTCCTGATCCTCAAATGTTTTTAGGTTGCCTTGTGAATATATTGCTTCCTCACATTTCAATGTGTGGCAATAATTAGATAATCGTGTTACCTTTGTCTTGGGAGCAAGACCAGCCATAAGCGCAGCAGCGGCATTGCCTGCGTTGTTTTCTTCGATGAAACTGATGGTGGAGTTGATAACAAGCAAGCAGATAATACCAACAAAGTCTTGCCAGTCCGGGGGTTTCCCACCTCCGTTCGCAAGCGCGATTGCCATAAGGGCTGCGGCCTCCATGACCCATGAAAGCGGGTTCCACATGAAACCAAGGAACTTCAGTATTTTGCTTTCCTGTTCATTGCAGAATAAGAAAACAGAAACTATGATTGATCAGTATTTGAATAGGAAAGTGTCAAAGCTAGAACAACTGTGAGGCATATCATGAAGAAAACAAATAACCTTTTTCTCTTCTAGCTTGTTGGGGCCAAAGATCTGAAGCCTGTTGGCTCCTTCCTCTGAGGACAAACCCTCCTGGGTGCATTTCAGTTGCTCGAACACTTCCTCAATCGGAATTCGCTCCTGTAAACAACTGGCCATTAGAAAACTGAAATTCCTAGTATGTTACATGGTGATGATTTACATGACAAACAATGTAACAAATCTGGGTAATGCACTTCAAAAAAAAAAAAAAAAATCAGGCTTAATATGTGGAACAATTTCAATGTTCAAATAATTTTGAAAGCACCTCATGTTTGAGGGTTTTTTTTTTTTTTTTTTTTTTGAACATGCAATAAATGAACTCATAACATATCAGAAAATTCAATTCATCTTTCCAATAGTTTAAGCCAAGGGCAAAGGGGCCTTATAAACAATATTCTTACTATCTACACGTTCACGTCAAAAATTTCTTTAACTCATAAAAAAAATAGGTTAAAAATGATTCTAATATGTTCAGAAAAGATAGCGTTTGTGTCCATCGTGGACAAAATTATTATTGGGAAAAGTCATAATTGTACAAATCACTGGCATGTTTAACAAAAGTTAGTTTTAACCAACTTTTTAATTAATAACAGTATAAAGCTCTTACATGTTATAGTAAAAAGAAAAAAATTACTACAATGTAAAGCTCTCACATGTTGCAGTATTTACAGTTTTAATCACCATGTCAAACACCTTGCACATGTGCGGTTGCTCACGTACCAAAATTATTGTAATTAGTTTTATCGGATTTGCATATGTATACATGTGACCACTAACATATATATTAATGGCTACAACCACGCGTTGTTATTTTAGGGTTAAATAATTGCGTAAAAGATGTATTATATTACAATCTCTCTATTTAAGAAAAGTCAAGATCAAGAGCCAATATAATAATAATAATAATAATAATAATAATAATAGCTATTGTTGTTGTTGCAGCACAAGCGTGGAGAGTGTAGTGTATTCCTAATACAAAACATCTTTGGGTGAGACGGTGAGTACGACGTCTCAAGAAAAGGTCTTTTTTTTTTTTTTTTTTGGTGGGGTGGGGTGGGGTGTGTGCATTTGCAATAGGGTAATATAAAAATTAAATAAATAAACACTACGCAACTTTATATGTTAGATTCAATCGGGGCCATGTATTAAGCTAATTTTTTTAACTTTGAGTTTAAAGAATTATTTAGATAGATATTTTTTCCTTCAAAATTTATATCAAATAAATCCTTTGAATCTAAATTTTTAAAGTTCTACTCTCTTTAAACTTTTTAGACTTATATCAGTTTGCTATAGTAAAATTTTATATTCTCTCTCTTAGTAAAAAAAATCATAACTTTTTCATTTGATATTCGATTAAAACGATTCTTGTTTCATTACATTCCTAATAGGAGAAATAAATTAATATCAATATTGTATATTTTTTAATATCATCAACATTAATATTTTGTTAGATTTGTTAATTAATTAAAAAAAATTCACTATTTATCCAAATACAAATTTTAATTTTATTCTATATTCAGATTAACACTTTAAATGTGTATCCAAATGTCAATTCAAATATCAATTCAAATCATATAATTCAAATTAAAATAACTTAAATTAACATAATTTGAATTTATTTACCAAATGGACCTTAGAATTACACCATATTAAAATAATGTAAGAGTTTAACAGGAAAATTAATGACTAATAGCTTTTTTTTTTTTTTTTTTTTGAAGGCGAATGACTGATAGACCGTTTCGTAAATTTTTTTTTCCTTTTCCCACCAAAGTTTTATTTTATTTATTTATTTATTTATTTTTTTGGTACGAGTCCAGATGAGTCGACTCTCTAGTCACCGTAACGAGCCGGAGAGAAAATCAACGGTTTGCTAATTTAGGCTCTAGGGCCGCTAGGCAATCAAAAAGCGTTGGCTGAAGCTATGACAAAGAACATATTAGAAAACAGATTAAAAAAGATTAAAATAGTTTATCTTGCCAGGTGGGCCGACCCAACTTTTCCACGCTCACATGTGAATGGGACGTGATGTACACGCGCTCCGAATCGCGATAAAGTGTGGAGGTACCATTCTAATTAAGATATTCATAGATGGCTAAATTTAGAATTAGGGAATTCAGAACTTGATAAATCCAAGAGCAGATGGATGATGTCAGGGAGGATCGGCAACGGAGCCGTCAAATGCAAAAATCAAAAAATTAAAAAAATAATAATAATAATTAAAGTTGAAATAAATGAACAATATATATATATAACAGGCTCCAGTTAACTAAAGTCTAAAAGTAAAAGGATGCAATTTGGTTGAAGTACCACGGAAAAAGGACTTAGAATTCCCTTAAGCCAAACAAACAAGACACGGAGAAAGAGAAGCAAAGAATAAGCAAAATGATACGAACTCTGGTTTCTATCAAAAACTTAATTATGAATAATATAAAATTCTCATATGTTATAGTAACAATAAAAAAAATTACTACAATATAAAACTCTCACATGTTACAATAAAAGTGGTTCTCACTGTTAGTTCCTACCACTTTCCAAACACCCCTTAAAAAAAATCAAAAAAGATAACAAAACCATAAGCACTCTTGTTTTATGGGATTTAAACTTCGTTGTTTAATTTAACAGATATACTATGTAGATTGAAACTTATTATTCTGTGAATAACGAGATTTTATCACATTAACAGGATGAAAATGGTTTTTTATTAGTACAAAAAAAATCTTTCAAAGAAAAATACGATAAAAAATTAAGGGGAAAAAACGTAAAGTACGCTAATCTCCCCGTCATTTCACATGTTTAGATCCAAACCAAAACTAAACCAGACGAAGGGCACTCTGTTTGTTCCGTGAGAAAATAAGGGAAAACCAAAAACATGCCCTGGGAAAGAAAATCACTTATTAAGCTTCAACCATTTTTTACTTTTGGCTTTGGATCCTTTTTTTCCATGCATTGAAAGGAGTGTTTAAGTTGAAAAAGAGCACAACTTTCACTTTCTGTCGCAAACGACAAACAGAACAGAGAGAGTGTGGCAGAAGAGAATTTTGCTTGATAAAGATTGGAAGGGATAAAAAGAGAGTGACGCATAACAAAAATGACAACAAAAAAAAGTGTAACAATAACTTCTTTTTAGATCTCGTTTTTGTTTGATATGGGAACGGACAAAAACAGTGCTAAAACCATAAAACAAGCTCAACCCAATTCAAACATGAACACATAAATGAATAAACGAGATACAACACACGCGCAACATCAAGATTTTCTCGAGAAAATGAGCAAGAAAACGTAGGGAAATAAAGATAGATAGATAGATAAATAGATACCAGATCAACAGTCTCATTCTTGATCTCCTCAAGAGTGATAGCCTTGTCGCCTCCCATGTTTCAAACCGGAGAACACAATCAAGAGCAAAAAAGTGATGATGATTAAAGCTGAGACTAACAGAAAATCTGAACCGAAATATATAATTGGCGAGATTGATGAAGGAAAAAAAAAAGAAAAAAGAAAAAACTAAGAGAAAGTTAAGGCCATTGAATCATGAGAGAGATAAAGGGAATTCTGTAATATCCCAAGAGAAAGAAAAGAGAAAATATAATTGGAGAATGTGAAATGGTGATGAGTAGAGCGACCCCCTTTTATGCTTGTCTTCCTTCACTTCAAGGAGAAGAGCCTCGTAACGCAACCCCGTCGTTTAATCCCCTCAACAAGTGGGCCTCCCCCTCTCTATTTTTCTCCCAACTCTCTCTCTCTCTAAGTCTAAACTGATGACGTTGACCACGGTGCGTGTGATACGCCAAGGGTTACAACCTGCCCCTTGCATTGCATAACCCTCTAGGGTGGGGTCCAAGGAACCTGCTGACGTGTCAACTTCCGTTTGCCATCGGGCACGTTATGTTATTGAAAAATGTTAGAAAAATTCTTTTTTATCTTTTTAGCATAACACCTAACTACTCACAAAATAATAGTTTAAATTTAGCATATAATATATTATTTAGATAAAAACTTTCAATTTTATGTGTAGCAAAATTTAATTTAATATTATAAGATTTAATAAGAATGCTTAATATATTATAAAAAATGTTTGGGAACAACGAACTAATAGATTATAATTATTATAACTTCTCACTTATATAATATATTATAGGTAGGGCTGGCAAATCGTGTTTTGTGCCGTGTTCGTGCCAGCACGATTACAACACGACACGTTTACGCTGAGCACGAACACGGCACGATTAATAAACGTGCCTAATATATAAACACGAATACGACACGCTTATAATACGCGTAACACGGCACGGCAAGATTAACACGATTATTAAACGTGTCGTGACGTGTTGACACGATTAACACGATTATGGCACGTTTATCAACCAAAAAATTAAACACGCGTAAGACGACACGACATGATTAACACGATTATTAAATGTGCCGTGACGTGTTGACACAATTAACACGATTATGACACGTTTATCATCCAAAAAATAAAAAAATAAAAAAAGAGAGAAAAATTAACATCATGCTTAGTTCCAAAACATAACAAAACACTCTAAGTAAGTTTCAAATATAACAAACATTTTCAATTTGAAGTTTAAAATATAACTAACATCAAAATATTTCTATTTAAATGTCTAACAATAAACAATATAAGTACATAAAACCTCAGTCTTTTT
>CAMOHE010055671.1:4044-35020 GCA_946598075.1 Artocarpus hirsutus
TGTTACTTTAGACATAGACCCATCTGCAATCTTCACAACATGATTGTGTTTGAATGGAATAAAGTCTTTAAGTAAACTTGCATTCCCAGTCATGTGGTCTGAAGCACCCGAGTCTACAATCCATGATTCTGATCCAATTTTACATGCTTTCAAGGCAGTTATAAAATTACCTTTTTGAGCAATTGAACCAGTACTAATAATATGTCCAGTCATTTGTGATTGAATCAGCTTTTGGAGTGCTTCCATTTGTTCTTTACTGAAGACTCTTAACTCGGTTGAATCAGGGGTCTCCACACATGCAGCTGCCGTGTTTCCACTGGCCGTGTTTCCACTGCTTTGATGATCTTTCTGGCTGCGGGACTTGTAATTTGATGGCTTCCCATGCAATATCCAACATTTATCCTTTGTATGTCCTAGCTTCCGATAGTGTTCACACCTCGATCTCCCTTTCTTCTGTTGATCATTGTAGCTAGATGAATTTCCTTGTGCTGCCATGGCCGTAGATTCACTTGTTTGGCCTCCAAGCATTAGTTTCCTCCTACTTTCTTCATGACGAACATTTGAGAATACCTCTCTGAGAGTTGGCAGAGGTTTTGTCCCTAATATCTGTCCACGTACTTCGTCCAGGTTTGTATTTAATCCCATCAAAAACTTGAATATGCGTCTCTTTTCAATGAGGTTCTTGTATTTAAGAGCATCATTCGGGCTTTCCTAGTCAGGGACTTCAAAACGATCAAGTTGTTGCCACTTCCTTGTGAGTTGATTGAAATATTGGGTGACGTTGAGTTCTCCTTGGCATAGATCATTCAGGCTGCTTTCGATGCCAAATAATTTCGACGTATTCTCACTGTTAGAATAAGTTTCCTTGGCTGTGTCCCAAATTTCTTTGGCCGTGTCACAGAACATAAAATTTTCCCCAATTTCCACTGCCATGGAATTGATAAGCCATGACATAAAAATATTATTCTTAGCATACCAAACCTTGAATTTTGGATCCTCCTTTGGTGGTGCCACTACAACTCCAGAGACATAATCTTCTTTTCCTTTTCCACGCAAATACATTAGAACTGATTGAGACCATTGGACATAATTTTGGCCTATGAGTTTGTGAATGGTTATGGGGGGAATAGAGATATCAGAACTGCCTAGAGTATGAACAGTTTCTAGGACAGGAGCAATGGCAGAAGAAGAAGGAGGAGATGAAGGATTGGTAGCCATAGGATTAGGTTTTACAGAGGTGGCTCTGATACCATAAAGGATAATTTGAGAAGGGATGTATTATTTTCTGAATAGAGATTACAATACTTATAGAAGGGTTGTCACATAATCTGATCAACTCCTTTTTCGGAAAAGAAAAGAAATCACACTAAATAAGGAACTAAATTACCTAAATAAAAAGAATCAACAATCACACTAAATAAGGAACTAAATTAACTAAATAAAAGGAATTAACATAATCATTAACAATCAAAAAAGTCTAAACTTAGATTTGGCAGTTCATAAAAATCAGGAAACTAATTTCCCTAATTTATTCCACAAGTTACAATTGTGAACAATTTGTAGCTGTTACAGTGTAAAACTCTTATATGCTATAGTTTTTAAACTTAAAACGTCAGTTATAACTTATAAGTGAAGTTTTAAACAGAAGCTTAAGGTCCAACATGTGATGACAACTTTGGAGAGTGCGATTACGGAGTTTGAACTGAGGACGTCTTGCTATAATACTTGTCAGTTTACGTAGTTTCTCAAAATAGTAAGTTGTTAGGAACTTAGTTTTATATGTCAACGTATTTCATTCCCCATTCCATGGAATTTGGAAAGAGAGTCGGTTTGTCTATTTCCTTGTGCTTGCCATGCTTAGTGAGAACAGACCATTAGAAACCTAGTTGTATAGCTGGCTGGCATTTTTTGCTCAGGCCTAAAACCTCTTATGCTTAAGTATTTTTATACATTTGTAAGTTTTAGATGGTTTTCACTCTATATCATTTATTTGCGTCTCATGTATTTGTCCAGTTATTGACACTGTGTTATAACGCAATGTATCCTTGTATTATCACGATGCTGTAATAATCACCTAACTTCTCATCTGAGACACTTTGTTTATATTCTTCCGTACTGAAATAACATGCTGCTTTTTGGGTTTTATATGAACTGCGCCTGAACATCTTTTCAATACGGACTGCCTATGGTAGAACCTTGTCCACAACCTTTGAGACAAAAAGAAAGTTCTCAACCTTTGAGGCTAGGTTGGCAGGAAATTTGATCTGCTAGTTCATGCCGAGGCTAATATCTTCTGAGGTTGTGGACAAAAAAGAAAGTTCACAACCTTTGAGGCTAGGGAAATATGATCTGCTAGTTCATACTGAGGCTAATATCTTGTCTGAATTCACATATATTATTAGTCCTACAATTACTACCTAAACTTGAAAACACTTTGGTGGTCTTGAGGTTTTAGAAAACGGGTTCAAAGGCTAGCTAGAGCAGTCAGGCATAACATGAGCTTTTTAACAGGTATATTGCAATGACTTTTTGTTTGCAATGTTCTGTCGCAACACTTTATTGACGTTGATGTTTTTTCCCCCTCAAATATATTTTTATAAGAAACACTGATTTCTATTGATGGTCTACAGGAGATATAAAAGCCAAGGATTTTTTATGATATTTGATTCTTTGTGATGCTAATCGAATATAACTGCCTAATTTACATGTAGCCTACGACGAATGAGAATAGAAATAAAGAATCCTAATTGAAACTGCAAACAAATAGAAATAAATAAACCCTAATTTTTATTTCCAGGGTCATGTCTAATTTGTTTTTTAGGGTATATTCAGTGATACAAACAACCACTTTTTTTTAGGTTTGCAGACTCAAAACGAACTGCAGACAGTAGCAGTAGAAATTTTGTTATTTATTTAAGAGTATTTCTAAATTTGATGCATCAATACAAGAAAACAAGGCTATGGCTAAGAAGGTTTTTGAGTGACCTTCTGCACTCCATTCCACACTCTAATTCATAGGAAAATTCTCGTTCCCCCTCCTATCTTCCTCTGCCTTCCCTTTATCCTTTTCCCTTTAACCGAATCTCCCAATTCCCCATGCTAACTAACTGACCATTCTCCTATTGCCAATGCCAACGCTTCCACAATCCTTGAAGGACACTTCCAAAACGTGATTGATTCCTTTTGTCATTTCCTGAGCCACCCTATCCATCTCACCCTCCATATCAGCTCTCTTGGACGTCTTCAGCTCAGCATTTGGACTAATTTCCATGTCAGCCAACTTAGGCAGTTTTTCCCATGCCTCCAACTTCTTCCTCTGCTTTAAATGCCGTCTTAGGGACATCCTCGGGTCGAACACAAATTTGGTGGTAATTGGACTTAAGATCAATCTTGGAAAAAACAGTCACGCCATGCAATTCATCTAGCAACTCATCTACAACCGGTATTGGAAATCTATCCGGCACTAACTCCCATAAGAGCACGGTAGTCAACACAACAATGCCAGCTGCCATCTTTTTTTTTTTTTTTTTTAACCAAAAGGACTGGACTTGAGAATGGACGGACGCTAGGCTGTATGATTCCAGCTGCTAACATCTCTCCCACAAGGCTTTCAATCTCAGGCATTTGAATCTGAGGATACCTGTATGGCTGCACGTTGACCGTTGATGCACCATCCTTGAGACAATGGCATGCTCTCTTTTGCCGAACGACGATAACCCAGTTGGAGTCCGGAACACCTCTGACCATTTTGATAGCTTTCCATGGAGGAATTCTGTCACCTTCTTAGACGAGTCCTCCTTGTCTTCTAAACTCACCAAAAGATTACCCAACTCCAGAAGCAACCCTTGCCCCTTATGGCGAACTGCCCGCATTGTTGACTTTTAAGGATACTGGAGTACGACATAAACTGGAGTCTCCTTGTAGGCACACCTGTGTATTCCCCACCTTGAATTTCATGATCAAGGTCCCCCAATTAACCTATATTGCACCTAGAGTCTCCAGCCACTGCATGCGCAAAATCACATATGAACTCCCTAACTCTAACGGTAGGAAATCCTCTATCACCTCCAAATTTTGAAGGGACAACCCCACCCCACGGCAAATTCCTTCTCCCTTCACCGAAATACCCATTCCCATTATCACCCCATAATCACCCGTTTGGTCCAATGGCAATGCTAATTTTCTAACCGAATCTGCAGAAATAAAATTGTGGGTTGCCCCACTATCAATAAGCACTATTACCTCTCGAGGCCCGATCATCGCCTTCAGCTGCATCGTCCGTGGAGTTGTCAGCCCAACCACCGTATTCAAGGACACCTCTACTAGCTTTTCATTGTGATGCTCTTCATTAATTTCCTCAATAGCTTCTTCCTGCTCTTCTTCCTCTTGGGTCACAAGGACGTGCTGCTCCTTGTTTGGACAGCAGTGGCCATAGGAGTACTTCGCATCACACCAGTAACACAACCCTTTCTCTCTTTTCATTTGGATTTCTGCATTAGTGAGTCGTTGGAATGGTGTCCATGTGGAGCTCTGTGTTTTCTCAAGGGCTGTGGTAGTTCGTTCAAACCCAATCGTGGATTGCTTATGAGGTACGAGACTGAGTTTAGATCCAAAATTGGAATAGCCCTGGGGTTTACTAGCCCCTCAACTGTAGGTTCCTATCTTCAATCCGTTGGGCCATCTCCATAATGCGGCCCAAACCCTGTGGTTTCATCATCTTCAATTTTGCCCTAATATCAGTTCGAAGTCCATTGATGAACGTACTCTCCAAGACCAATTCGGAGACATCTTTTAGCGGTGCTACCAACATCTCAAATTGCTGGCGGAACTCTCGAACGGAAGTCACCCCTCGAACGGAAGTCACCTAACGGAGCGCCAAAAACTCCTCATATTTGTTGCCTTCTTGCATGGACACGAAGCGCTCGAGCAACATAGATTTGAGCTCATTCCAACTCCGGATAGGGCGCAGGCCGTCCTCCCACTGAAACCACACCAATGCATCTCCGTCGAGGCTTACAACTGCTGCCTCTAACTTCTCGTGGACACTCAATCGATTTAATGTGAAATAACGTTCCACTTGGAAGATCCATCCATCGGGATTTTGACCTTCGAAGACTGGCATCTCTATGCATCGGGTCTAGCACTCCGATCGTCCAACTCCCTCTCGCTCGCGCCATAACTCCCCCGTGCCTCCCTTGGCCTCTATTTCTTCCCCTTTCAATTCTTTGGTTCTCTCCTCAGTAGCCTGGGATTGGGCCCACTACACCGACGTCATGTCAACCTTCACCAGAGTACCCTCTCGACCTGAGCCGCTCCACTGCTGCTGCTTCAGCTCCTCGAGGCTAGCGAGGATTCTTTCAAAGCTTTTTTCCAAATTTGGTAACCTCTTCAGTTCCTCTTTTATGGTTTCCAGTTCACCACTCATAGCTCCAAGGTCGCGCTGTAGCTCACCTTTCATTGCTTCCACCCGCTTCATTCGCTGTTCCATCCTTTGTTCCTCCGTCTTCGTTGTCGTCATGGCAGGATCGTGGCTGGCTTCGATACCAATTTGATACAAACAACAACTATTTTTTTAGGTTTGCAGACTCAAAACGAAGTGCAGATAGTAGCAGTAGAAATTTTGTTATTTATTTAAGAGTAGTTCTAAATTTGATGCATCGATACAAGAAAACAAGGCTATGGATAAGAAGGTTTTCGAGTGACCTTCTACACTCCATTCCGCACTCTAATTCATAGGAAAATTCTCGTTCCCCCTCATATCTTCCCCTGCCTTCCCTTTATCCTTTTCCCACTAATTGGATCTCCCAATTCCCCATGTTAACTAACTGACCATCCTCCTATTGCCAATGCCAACGCTTCCACAATCTTCGGAGGGCACTCCCAAAACGTGATTCATTCCTTTTGTCATTTCCTGAGCCACCTTATCCATCTCACCCTCCATACCAGCTCTCTTGGACTTCTCCAGCTCAGCATTTGGACTAATTTCCACGTCAGCCAACTTAGGTAGTTTTTCCCCTGCCTCCAACTTCTTCCTTTGCCTCCTCCTCACATAGGTGATTCAGATTGAAGGTCTGTTGGCTTCATCATTCAGGCCTTATGTTCTTGTAGTTGTCATTTGATTTCTGCCTGCTATGAGAGTTTCTGCTTATCGTATGTTAGACTGGCAAAAGTGCTGCCTATCTTCTGTTTATTGAATATTAGACTTTGGCATTTTATACATTCACTTATATACATAATTTTTCAGTTGCTGCCTATCTTACTGATTTGTTATGTCTACTGATATTACTCTTTTGAGTGATTCTTTGCTTTGTCCCTTGAATATAGTGATCTAGTTTGTAATTACGATGAATGGCTTTATTTTCTCACTCTGTAACTAAACATGCATGATGGGTGCAACAGGTGAAAATAAATACTATATCTTTGCAAACGGGACTTATAAAGTGGGTCGGAAAGGTACGCTTACCACTTTAGTTTGTAGTTGAAGGCTATTCTTATGCATCGTCTGGGTATTTGAAGTAGTGATGTAATTGTTCTTACATTTGTGGCATTTTCGGATTTCTATCCTTCTCTTCAAGATTTAAAGGTCAAATATGGTTATGTGACTAAATTGTTTTGTTTGTTTAAATTAACAAAAATTGTACTAAATATTAGGTTTTGAAAATATTTGTAGTAAATAGTAGAATTATGGTGTAAATAATTTAGTCATCCCCTTACTTATGGTGCAAATAATTCTTATTTATATTGTAAATAGATTTAAGGTGCAAATATTTATTTATCCCATTGTTTACAGTGAATAATTCTTATTTACACAGTAAATAAACTACTTACGTCGTAAATATGTTATATTACAAATATTTTCAAAACTTACTATTTACTTCAAAAAGTTTCAAAAATCTACTATTTGCCTTATCCTCTTTTCAATTAATTACACAGTTGGTTCCTAAACAATGCTAAAAAACTCGTTTTAGGCCCTAAACATTAAAAACGAGAGCCTTAGTTCCCAAACCTTTTGAAAGCCCTTGGTTATTACATGAAGCCAATATATATATATATATATATATATATGTATGTATGTACATATATACGTAGCTATATGGGGGCTTTTGGTCTGCAATAATGAGGATGGGATTGGGAATCTGCAATATTCCTATGTTTAATACAAGAACTAAAATTTTTGCATTCTTGAAACATAAATCCCATGGGTTTCACTTTTACCTCATTTTGGGGTAATCTGAATCCTATCCAACAAGGTGGTATTTATTTCATGGGAATGAAAGTTCCATGGGAAAGTGACTAAAAAAATCAACTAACTGTCAGATTCAATAAAGAAAAAAACCAACAGACCCTTCCCTCCCCTTTGGCCCTTTTGATACTGAAATTTACTTTAGAAGCTTACAAACGGTAGGTTGATTTAACAAAGTTTGAAACAAAGTAGAACTAAGGGATACATAACTGATCACCACCCTTAGGTAATGAACTCACCACTTTGGAAATCCATCAAAGACAAAGATTCGATTTTTTAACAGAAAAAACCCTAAGCTTTTCATTACAATTCTCTTCTACTCCTAAAACAAAAAAGCCAAATAAATAGCATTGGAACAACCTTCCAATGATGACAAACCATTACCATAGGGCTGAAAGTCACAAACCACAATTCAGCCACTTAAATTATATTTACTCACACGCTAATGGCCACAAAGCACTCAAGCCATTTACAATCAACTAAAAGCACTCATCGTTAACTAGACAAAGCAATAAAACCATAGCACTAACATACTTTTTAACATTATTAACTAAGACAAAGCGATAAAACCATATGTAACTCAGCATTTGCAACTCCTTAATTAATGAGCCAGCTGGTGGAAGTTAAGAACACCACTAAAGGCTTAAAACTTTCAGTTGCACTAATGTTGAATGGGTCTAAGTCCATGTGGTGTGCCATAAGAGCCAATAGGCCATCTTCATCACCTTTGCACGACTTAGCTGTCGCAACCCTACCACCATTGCTACAGACCCACCAACTGTCATTGTAGCCCACCAACATGGCAGAATCAGGTTGGCGTCACTGCCCCACCATCGTTGCAGCCTGCCACGAATTATGGTATTTTTTTAAACAATTTTTTCAAGGTATGTTTTTTGGAACCTCATATTATGGTTTTTAAGTACCATAAAATACAAGTCAACTGGTGCTAGCTCAGTTGATAAGGATGGGATGGGTTGATTGGGGAAATCCTAGGAATAGCTAGCATTGAATACAGTAATACATTCACACACACACACACACACACACACACAAATACAATTATGCATTATATCACCATGCACAACCAAACACAATAAAATAATATTCCTGGGAATCTAAGAAAAGCTTACTTAGTGTAACCAAACATGATATTGTAGATTTTCTGGGAATTATATTATCTACTATCACTTTCTTAGGAATCTCAATTATTACTGATTACTGCATACCAATCACCCCCTATAAAGTAAGGGCATGCGAAAAGGGGAAGCACTTGTTCTGTGCTTTCTGCTTCTTTTTTTTTTTTTTTGTTTTTTGAAATTAGCTTTGGGGACAAAATTTTTTTTCCCTTAACTTTTTAAAGGTGGTGTACCAACTCTTTGGACGAAAATGAGAGTTTTAGCATAATATATGGACCAACTAGGTAATCATTTAATGTCCTTGCAGGTTGTGATATAATTATCGGTAAAGACAAAGGAGTTTCTCGGGTACATGCAGAGATATTTGTTGATGAAATGTCTTCCAGTAATCCTTCGCATAGTAAATCTTCTAGTTTGTATTGCAAAGTTCGAATTAGAGATTGCTCAAAGTATGGAACATTTATTAACAATAATCTTGGATCAATGGAGAAAGTCCATGAGTTTCCAAATAAAGAAACAAGTTTAGCAGATGGAAACCTGCTTTTATTTGGAACCGGTAATGCGAGCTACAAGTAATCTCCATCTCTCTCTCTCTCTCTTTCTCTCTCTCTCTCATGCACACTCAAATGTAGTTAAATTGGTCAAAGTGTATTTCGCCAGACATGGTACTGAACACAACTTTCCTTTTACTCATGCATACTAGCTCACAAATTGGCAGGCTTTCTTTTGTTCCACTCGTTTTTTGGGTCTACACTTTGGAGCCAAACCAAGTTAATCATTCCCTTCAAGACAAGCTATCATCAATAGGTTTGTCAGAAACACTTTGGTAGCTAATAAATTTTGTAGACTGAGCACGAGTGTCTAAACATTTTTACTTGTTTGTGTTCTTTTTTCTAGTTTTGGGTCTTTGATTTTTTAGTAAATCTGGGCAAATATAAGTTTCTGCTGATGATACTTGTTACTATTGTGGGGTTGCCGATGATATCCACCATCGTTGGGGAGTTGCTATATTTGAAAAGTACTATGGTATAGCTATATGTCTGTTCTAACTTGGAACTTGGTTAATATGTAAACCAAGGTTTTAGATTGTAGTACGTTTGATGTGAGTGTGAGAGAGAGAGAGAGAGAGAGACAGAAGCAAAACTGAAAGGAAAGAGAGCAAGCATGAGCCAGAGTATACTATTGGGAGATTGATAAATGTACTCCTTTGTCCTATCGCATTCAAAATACTATATTTAGTCATAAGTTTCAATCATTGTTGTTTGGTCCCGAGACTTGTTCAAATGTCAGTAACAGAACAATTACATATGGTGGAGGATGGGTGATGTAGAGTTTAGCCCATTTATTGTTGTTGTCTTCTTTTTCTCTCTCTCTCTCTCTTTCTCGTGGGACAAAAAATGAGTTTTCTTTAATAATTATCAACTTGAGTTCTTGAACAAAAGTTACATAATTGTGGTTGAGAGTAGCATCTAAGTACTTCTTCTTTCTTGAGGATATCTCATCCTTATTGCCTTGTACTTGATTAATTTTATCAATATAAGGTTTTTCTTATAAAAAAAAAAGAGAGTAGCATTTAAGTACATTTAGGTTCCAAGTAGCATACCAATTGATTAGTGTTTCCTTTTTCTTTTTCTGCTTCCTACAGAAAGAAACATAAATTAAGGCGTGCTTTTGCTTATTATAGGATATGAGTGAATGCGTCTCTTAGTATTCTGCTTTATTGTAGGTGCTCGCATTACTTATAATTTCAGTCAAGAATGCACCCATGTGCTGATTGAGGATCTGGTGCCAGTGAGAGAGGATTTACTAGATGCTGTTGTGGCAAAGAAAGGATGTGTCCTGAGTAGTTGGATTGAGGTACACAAGATTTTCAGCCTCACTCTTGCTTATCTTGGCCAAAATTATTCCATATATCATAATGATGAACTTTTTTTTCTTGAATTCACTTTGAAAAAATGTCTTGAAGATACTAATTGACAGAGCCTGTATTTTTAAATTGTTTCATCTAGTAGACATTTCGTACAGTTTGCTTGGCCTTTGCTTATAAATACTTTGCTAGTACGAAGTTCTTCGCTTGTTCATAGAAGGATACTCTTTGTCATACATGTGAACTTGCCTCTATTATTTTTTTTCTTCTTTCTTTTTCTCTCTCCCTTTTATTTTTCAGTGCTTTCATTTTCATTGGATTCTTTAATTATTCAAGGGAATTGGAATCAGTCCTAGGCAACGTCATATTATTTGTTTTGAAACACATGTATTTTTAATCCGCAGAGTATTTCACCTAACTTGTTCTAGTTGTTATTATGCTTGTATTCCAACACTATCAGTTCCTTCATTTTATTGTTTTGGTACTTTGCTGGACAAACTTGAATTCCTTTGAAGGTCTCCTGTTTCCTTGTACTTATTTATTTGATCATTAATATATCCTGTTTTTTGTTTTAAAAAAACGTAGCTGTCTACTTTTTGATATAGTTGGAAATTGGTCATACTTTTTATAATTATTTTTTTTGTTTTGTCTTACGAGGATAACTTATCCTCTTTTGCTTGTACATAATTCAGTCTGTCTTTAATAAAGTTTCTCGTTTCCTTTTAAAACAAAAAAGAAGTGGTTTTTGATGTGTAATGGGTACAAATTTTTCTATCGTTCTTTCTTTGTCTTCTCTTTCTCTATTTTTCTTTTGGGCTTTAATAGAGTAGTATTGAGGCACTTGCAAAGTCAACCCTGTATTTCCTTCTATTTCATGCATATGTATCTTTCTTTGTCTTCGTCTTTCTCTATTTTTTTTGGGCTTTGATAGAGTAGTATTGAGCTGCTTGCAAAGGCTATCTGTATTTTCTTCTATTTCATGCATACGCTTCTTAATTTGAAACATATTCATTCGTGTTTGTCTTTTTCTGTTATTATTGACTGGAGCTGTTTTGTTTAGTCAGTTGCAGAAAAAAAGATTTGCACTGAAATTCCCAGCTTCAGCTGGTAAGTGTGAATTTTATGTCATGATTCATGACATTTCCTGTAAATTGAAATGTGTATATTCTAACAAATCTATCATTCCCTATCTAAACCAGCCACACACCAACTCTCACGGTGGAAGGAGTGTCGGTCAAACTTGCGGACCCACGAACTCGCGAAAGCTGTTTGGAAGGATACACATTTGTGCTGGACTCCATAAACAGTGTAACATGTTGAAACCTTTAGACTTTAGCCCCTAAAGAAATTTAGCTTATTTATTTATTTATTTATTTATTTTAATGTTATTTGTTTTTAAAAATATAAAAGAAATAAAATACAAAATAAAGAATAAAAGAAATTTAGCTTTTTTTTTTTTTTTTGTTATGACAACTCATCCTAGTTCAGACTTTAGTGAAACTTTTGTGAATACTTATCAATCTCTTTTTACATGCAATACAGTACAAGTTTGGGAATTGGTTGCAGTCCCTGTTACAAATAAGTGGTGCAAAGGTTCTTTTCGTTGAAGGGTTTACTTCAACCAGCCAAGTATGCATTCCCTGTTTAATAAACTTGCAATGCTTGCTGTCCATTCTTTTTAGGCTTGTTAAGGAAATAACATGCTGGAACCATTTTATTTGTACCTTGACTCTCACTTTTGTGGTCTTTTGTGTGCATCAGAAAATTTAAAATTCCTTTCTTCTGCCTTGGAAAAGTAGGTGCAGTTTAAATCTCTCTTCCTCCCCCTTTTTTTCATCTTTTCCCACGCTCCAGGCCAGCTTACGGCATGTGCATTTAGACTTGTGAGGTGGAGTTGTTTGCACAAATCCATGCGTTACGTAATACTTTTCTCTGCCGATGATTTTTCTTAGAGGCTGGAGTCTCTATAATGGTGCATGTAAAAATTTTACAGAAACTGCCGTAACTAACATTTTTTCTTGGGCCTAGATTTTTGGTTCATTCTGAGTCTATATGCTCTAGCTCCTTACCATTGTTGTTGTTGGTTGCGTTTTCTTTTTCTTTTTCTTTTTCTTTTTTTTTCCCTTCTAATTGGAATATGTTTTAGCTGTGTTGTCTTCTGAAATATTTTGAAGGTACTGTTTGCAGGGCTTGGATAATGAAGCAAACAATTACGTTTTTTGTGTCATCCCTGGAGGGTCAGCCAACAAGCTTGGTTGCTTTAATAAACTAAGCTCACTATCTAGAGTAAATGAAATAGACTTAATATGTGCGGTTTTGACTGGAAAGCTGGATCAATCCATTTTCATATCACCTTGCGGCAAGTGCTTTTGGTCCTTAAAATGAATGCATTTCCTCAATTTCATATTGTTATAAAGCAGGATCCATTCTAATTACACTAAAGTTTTATTTGTGCTTTGAAGGATTTAGAAGTTGTTTTGTTCTTCTATATAAAATCTGCTGTTCTGAGTATAGATAATGCATAAAATTCCATTGTTGAAAGTTTTGATCAGGGTGGCTATACAATGGTAAAATAAGGCTATAATTTTTCACTGAATTAAGTCATGTCTCTGAAATTATGTTTTAGTTGTACCATCATATGCTCAATAGGTGAGATTTTATCCTAAATCAGTCATGCTTATTCTGCATTTTATTTTACGTATTGAAGTAAAAATGTTTGATCTGAATGTGTGCCCATTTGCAGTAGTCGTATCATCTTCATGCTCCACACATGAGACAGTCGTTGCAGATTCTGAAGCTGAAGATGAAACTGCAACATCAGTGCCTGAAACTGCTGCTGTCCACTCTAGAGAAGTCGCCGAAACTGTGAATAAGGTGGAGGGAACGGAGGATTATGCTGCACCCAATTATGTTGCAACCTTGAAATCCAGTACTAGTGGTAGTGTTCCTTTCAAAAGGGAAGCAGTTACAGATTCTGAAAGTGGAAACTTGGATATTATTTGTAGCCAATATTTAGTTGTCCGAGATACAAGCACGTCGACCATCACCTCTACTGCAAACAATGAAGCTATAAATTTCAAACGCTTTAAGAAGGTAATGTGCTCAGTTTCCTCTATTTCCTAATTGTGTCGAGCCTCTGCTTTCCGACTAGACTGTTTGATTTATCTTGTAAAATTACACCGCAATTTGTTCTATTCTATTTTATGGATTTTGTTGTTTAAAAGCAAAAAAATTATACAAAAATAATCCCAACTTATACAGCAAGCAGAGTTCTCAATAATAATCTTTCTCCACAAAACGATTTGTGTTTCTTCTCTCAACATTTTATGCAATCACGTCATCATAGTTTTTTTTATTTTTTTTTATTTTTTAAAATATGGAACTAAAGATGAAATATTCATGTCAATATACGATTTTTTTCGGCAACTAGCAAGTTTCGCGTTGCCTTGTCAACCTAAAACCGTGACAAGTTTGATAGCCTCAAAGTGGTACGTTCTCATGTGTTTTTGATTGTTGATTGTACACTGTTCTAGCTAATCTGAAAGACGCGCCTTAATCTCATTAATTTTCTGATAGGTCTGTGATCCGTTACACGTACTCAAGGAAAAATAAAAGGGTTGTTGAGTAGCTTGGTTTTGTAATTTTCCGTTAGTAGTGTTTGTTAAGATGTGAAGAATTAGTTGTGTAAGAAAGGTGAATTGTGATTGGCTAGTGGGCAGAATATAAAAGAGAACTGTACAGTTGTGGGGCAGGTGGATTTTGAGTGATGTTTGGGCTTAGCCTGGTGTAGGGGAGTAGATCCTTTAATCTGCTATCTCATTGAGTCTGTAAAGAGCCAAATTAAGGCTGTCGTCTCTCAACAAGGAAGTTCAATGAGTGCTTCAGTTTCGTTTTCTTCATTGTTTTGCTTGGGTTTTCTTGGATCCTAACATTTTCTTTATTCTATTTCTCATCTGGAATGGATCTGAAGAGAGATATTCAATCTGGGAATACCTTCAACAATCTCATTCCATTCTCAAAGTACCCGTATAAGTAAGATCTGTTTTCTTTTAAGCCAACTCATTTCTCTAAGGTGTTTGTAAAGTAATGAGGTGCGTTGTATGGCTCCTTGCCCTCTTTGTTGCTTGATGACAGAGAGTCGGACTTTGGGAACGAAGAAACAGTCGAGTCTATGAAAGAAGAAAAAAGAAAGCAAATGGAGGCGATTGCTGAAGACTTATTTAACAATGAAAAGGTGAGTACTCTTTGACAATTCAAACTTTGAAGAATATGCCTGGTATGATCTCGCTTAAATTTTGCTTGCAAAAATTTTGTTTAGGATTATTTACTATTTTAAGCCTTGCCTTTTAAGCTTATAAAAAATGTCAACCATGCATTTTGAATGTTCTCAACATTGTACTTTTGAATTTCATTTTCAATCAAATCTGTACCTTCTCTTGGTCAGCTAGTTCTTTTCACTTTAGTGGCCACTTACTCTTATTAGATTATTATCAGCTTGTTCACACTATCTTATTACTGGTAAAGTCCTCATTTAAATGATCAAAATCAACATTTGACCGAGAAGGTCCAGCTTTGATATCCAAAAGCCATGATACATATTTTTGATTTATAAGTTTAAAATGCAGAGTAGAAAATAATAAATAGCCCATTTGTTTATAATAAACAAACAAACAAAAAAAAAGCAAGTCAACTCATTTTTCTGTACCAAATTTTTAGGGGAGACGGCGTGGAGTGGCTGGTTCTATTCATAGGCTTCTTACTAATTCCTATTAAAGGCGACACTTGTTCCTTGGGGGGAAAAAGGCTTTTGAAGGACTTTATCAGTCTATCCCGGAATCATATAATTTACCCAAGGGAGCTTGATAAATTCACTGGATGTGATATATTGCAGTCCTCTTCACTCGATAGAAATTCAGACGATGCAAGTATGGCTAGAGCACATATTGAGGAATCAGGAGTCAGAACTTATTTTAAAAACGGGTTGCCAATTCAAAGTTAGGCGGACTCGATCGAGAAGTCTAAATCAACTGTGGACCTTTTATATTATTCCAGGTGGAAAAATTTCGATTTAGTATACTGAGTTGTAGCAAAATTTGAGTTTAATATTTTATATTTTGGAATATTTTATATCGATATTTTGACTTTTAAAAAAATTCTTTTTAGTAACTAGAGGCTTTTTTGGGGGAAAAAAAGACAAGTACTTTTATTGTATAAAACAACTAGTTGACTCAAAATTTTTAATATAAAAAAAATAATTTGAAAATGCTTATAACTGCAACCAAATACCTTAAACACCCAACAAAATAACCAATTTCTTCCTTCTTTTTTTTTTCTTTTTTAATATTACATTTAACTATAAATATTGTATATGTAATATATTATGTATTTTTATTATTGTTAATGTAATTGTTATCCTTTTTATCAAATTATTATTTTATATTGATATAATTTTTATATTTATATTGTATAAAAATATTGATTTATGATAATAATAATATTATTATTTAATAATAGTATAATTATTCTAAAATCTTATATATAATATATATTTTATGGTAAATAATATATAATATATGGATATGAATATAAATAATAATAAAAATATAATTCTTTATAATATATTGTTATTTTATATAATGTTAACATTAAATAATAATAAGTTATGATAATATTATAAATATTTAATAATTTTTATATTATACTATATTATATAATATTATATTATTTATTTATTATCATTGTCATGAAAAAAAGGTGCGATTCTTATAGTTTTGAGATTTTTGAAAATATGAATATTATCTTATTGGGTGGAATTCATCTTACCTCAAAATAGGGTAAAGTAAATCCTATAGAATTAAGTTTCTTAGAAATCTAAAAATTAGAATTTTTGTACCAAACATAGAAATCTTACAGATTTTTATTTTCACCTTTAGGATTATTGCAAACCAAACGTTCTCCAAGTTTTGTTTTTCCTTTTTTTTTTTTTTTGCTTTTCCTTTTGTTTTCTATTTTCCTCCCCTCGAAGTAGTTTAGAACAACCAAAAACCCATATGCATAAAAATATTATCACCATAAATTCTCCACTAGTTTTGTTGTTTTCAATTAACTACATCCTTAGATGGTTCGATTCAAAAGTTTTTACCTTTTCTAAGTTCCCACTTCTAGTAAAACCTTGCATTTCCAATAAAATTTTCTCTTGCGTAATCAAAATTGACACAACAGAACAAAAGAAATAGAAGAGAGTAGAAATCTTTCCTTACAAAAAGAGAAACTCTTAAATTCAAAAAAATTCAAAATCTCATCTTTCCTTAGCAAGCAAATGAACTACAAATTGAAATTGAAATTACTAAAATTCATTGTTGGAATGTGCTTCACAGCCTCTTTCATGAGGAATATAAATCCCTCCGATGATTAAAGGGTAGCTTGGCTTTAAGTGGTGGAGGTCAAACCCACGGCTGACTCGAAAAGGAAGCGACTTTGAGGAAGTGGTTGTGGCCGGCGATGGCTTGGCATCCAAGGCGGTCGCCACGGTGGCAGATGCTAAAGGAATGGCTGATGGCAACGGAGTTGGTGGTGTTGATAATCAAAGAGAGATAGGAGAGGCGGAGAAGAGATTGGTGGAGTTTGGGTGTGTGAAGAGAGAGGAGCGAGGAAAGGAGGACAGAGAGGGCAATTTGGTGGAGGATTTTGGGACGATGGAGGAAGAGGCGGAAAGAGAATAAATTCTCGAACTTGGCTCAAAAGTTTGGCGTAGCCTAAAACAAGCATCATCCTCAAGATTATCCCCACTTGAAGCAAAGCCCTAGCTATGCCTTTGTCTCATAAATCCACCAGCAACAGGAGTTCCACTAGACATTGTTACCAAAATAATTGATATTATAAAAAAAAAAACCCACAAAACTAAAAAATCATGCAAGATTCTCAAACGTTAGAATCTGAAAGACTTGTTCTTTAGGCGCAAAACCCATTTGAATCATCACTAAATATATTTACAAAGAATGCCAAAGAATGAAACTTTCCTTCCCAACTGGGAAAACCCTAATCAAATTTTCTTCTTTTTTACAAATTCTCAAGGAAAAATCGAAGGCCCCAAATGAGAATACGAAATAAAACCATTTCGTGGATGAGTCCAACGAAGCAAAAAAGAAAATAGTAGAATATTTTGGTATAAGGTGTTTGGTTGCAAGAATAACATTTATGAAAATATTTTTTTACTAAAAATTTTCGGTCAACAAACTGTATTTTATAGTAAGGGCATTTTTGTCTTTTGGTGTCCCAAAAAAGGGCATCTATGTATTAAAAAAAGATTTTTTAAAATTCGAAGTGCCAAAATCAAAATATTCTAAAACATTAGGTACCAAACTCATATTTTGATATAACACAAGGTATTAATTTGAACTATTCTCTATTCTAGGCAAATGCTGGTTGAGTTGGTTTCACTTTGGGATTCATTGTGCCATGGACTTCTTGTTGGCACTTTTATCCTTACTCTTTTCGGCTATTTACACTTACACATTGTGTTTTGTCAGAATAATAGATTACCCTTGACCAACGAAACATTCGTCAACACCTACATTAATCGACTCTATTAACTTAAGATATGAAATGATCAAAATACCGCATTTAATATTAATCCTTGATTTAAGTTCTTTAGCCATTTTAAAAATTAAGATAAGCCATTCCCCATCTGGCTCCCAACCCCCAATCCCCCTCACCCCCATCGGCCCCATTTCTAGCAAAGGCCACTATGTGATGCTTTAGCCATCCCCCCTCTAGGCATGAGGTTAGCCGCATCCACCCCAACCTTGATGAGTTCATTGTGATTTCAACGCCCCATCATGAGAGCCCAGTTGCAGTTTTGTTGACTCTACTCTATGCTTTTTCCCACCATCGAAAGTGAAACAACTGGACTTCTCAAGCCATTAATTAATTTACTTAAACTAAATATCATGACTTCTAAATGCCAATTGGTACTAATTTCTAAAGGAATTTTTTTAGCTATTCTTTGTACGAAATATAATTTGTTAAATAAATATAATTATTTATCATCTGTTTTATGCACGACACCACATAATCTATCTACAGATCAGTGTTCACTTTAGCCAGTTAAACTTATCTCTCTCTACCATTATTTCCTTCACCATTCACCAACCCTATTATTAAAGAAAGTATTCAACCACTAATATGTTGCATTTTCTCCATTTTATAATGTTTTTATTGTTTCTACCGATAGTTGGGAATTAGATGTTGATTATTGAATTAGAAAAACAATTATATATTTCAAGGTATATAAATAAGAAATCAAACAAAAAGACAAAGAAGTACTAAAAGGTTATAAGTCAGACTCATAATCAAAGACTGCCGCATTATTGTGAGTCTTTTATGCATAAATTTCTCATTTTTATTCCTCTCTAAAGGTCTGAAAGACTAGAAAAACTTGCATTACGATATAACCTCATAAAGAAGAACTCTTTATGTGGAGTCTAGATTTTAATCCCATTATTATCATCTGTTTCATATACGAGACCACATGATCCATCTTTATATTAGTGTTTACTACCAGTTAAACTCATCTCTTTCTCTCTCACTTATTTCTGTTTCTACCATTATTTCCCTCACCATTCACCAACCTTTTTTTTTATTAGATTTTCTTTAAAAATGAAAAGTATCTATATATAACAGGCCCAACTCAGTTTTATTTTAAGCTTAAATCTTTAGCCTTGCCTAGCTCGAGGGCTTAGGCCAGGCTAGGGTCTAGTTGGAAGAGACAGGCCTTGGGCTGGTCTGTTTAGCTTGGTCCAAATTGACACTTTAAGGTTACATGATGAAATTACTAAAATAATTTACCAAACCTCATAAAGAAAAAAAACTCTATAAAGTCTAGACTTTGATCCCATTATTGTCATCTGTTGCATGCTTAACTAGCACATGATCCATCTGCACAACAGTGATCACTCTAGCCA
The DNA here is from genome assembly GCA_946598075.1 of Artocarpus hirsutus. NCBI lineage: Eukaryota > Viridiplantae > Streptophyta > Magnoliopsida > Rosales > Moraceae > Artocarpus > Artocarpus hirsutus. Next base: position 23,254 of record CAMOHE010055671.1, read on the forward strand.
ATTAAACTCATCTGTCCCTCTTCAACTTATTTCACTCTTTACCATTATTTTCCTCATTATTCACCAACCCTATTATTAAAGAAAACGTGTATTCAACTACTAATATGTTGCATTTTCTCTATTTTATAATGTTAAATTATTTCCACCGTGGTTGAAAATTAGATGATTATTGAAGTAGAAAAACAATTATATATTTCAATGAGTATAAACAAGAAATAAAACAAAAGGACAAAGAAATACTAAAAAGCTGTAAGTGATTGGTAGATTTTTTATTTAGTTCTCCCAACCTCAGACTCATAATCAAAGAGTGTCACATCATTGTGAGTCCTCTATGCATAAATTTGTCTCATTTTTGTTCCTCTCGAAAGGTCTAAAATCCTAGACAAACTTGTATTACGATATAACCTCATAAAGAAAAACACTCTCTATGTGGCGTCTAGACTTTGATCCCTTTATTATCATATGTTCCATACATGAGACCATGTGATTTATCTTCACATCTGCGTTTACTACAACCAGCTAAACTCATCTCTCTTTCTCTCTTGCTCCCCAATTTATTTCTCTTTTTACCATTATTTCCTTCACTATTCACCAACCTTATTATTTTTTCTCAGATTTTTTATAAATAAAAACTATGTAAATAACATGCCCTGCCCGGTTTTATTTTATGCCTAAATCTTTGGCCTTGCCCGACTCAAGGGCTTGGGCCAGGCCAGGCCAGGTTCAGGCTAGAAGAAATGGGCCAGGAATGGTCAGTTTAGACCAGCCCAAATTGACACCTCTTAGGTTATATGATGAATTACCAAAATAATTATAAAGTCTAGAATTTGATCCCATTATTGTCATATGTTATATGCATGACATCACATGATCTATTTACACATCAGTGTTCACTCCAGCCAGTTAAACTCATCTCTTTCTCTCTCCAAATTATTTCACTCTCTACCATTATTTTCCTCGTCATTCACCATTCCTATTATTAAGGAAAGTGTGCATTCAACTACTAATATGTTTTATTTTCTCTATTTTATAATATAAAAACTGTTTCTACCGATGGTTGGGAATTAGATGTAGATTGTTAAATTAGAAAAAAATTTAATATTTCAACATTTATAAACAAGAAATTAAACAAAAAGACAAAGAAGTATTAAAAAGCTATAAGTGATGGGTAGAGTTTTTATTTAGTTCTCCCAACCTCAGACTCATAATTAAAGAGTACCACATCATTGTGAGTCCTCTATGCATAAATTTGTCTCATTTTCATTCCTCTCAAAAGGTTTGGAAGAGTAGACAAACTTATATTACGATATAACCTCATAAAGAAAAACTCTCTATATGGAGTCTAGACTTTGATCTCATTATTATCATCTGTTTCAAACATGAGACCACGTGATCTATCTTCACATCAGTGTTTACAACAACTTGTTAAACTCATCTTTCTCTCCAACTTATTTCTCTCTCTATCATTATTTCCCCAACCATTCACCAACCTTATTATTTTTTATAAGTTTTTTTTAAAAAAATAAAGACTATATAATTTGGCCTAACCCGGTTTTATTTTAGGCCTAAATCCTTGGCTAGCCTGGAGTTAGGACTTGGGCTAGGCTAGGGCTGAGTCGAAAGAGACGAACCTTAGGATGGCTCGTTTAGTCCGGCCTAAATTGACACAGCTAAGGTTACATGATGAATTACCAAAATAATTTACCAAACCTCATAAAGAAAAGAAATCTCTCTATATAAACGGGTTGGCCTAAGTTGATCTTATTATTGTCATATGTTCTATGCATGAGACCACATGAACCATCTACACATTAGTGTTCACTCCAACCAGTTAAACTCATCTCTCTCTCTAACTTATTTCTCTTTCTACCATTATTTCCCTTGTTCTTCACCAACCTTCTTATTTTTTTATGATTTTTTAGAAATAAAAACTATATATATAACTGACCCAGCCTGGTTTTATTTTAGTCCTAAATCTTTGGCCTAGGCTGGCCTGTTTAGTGTGCTTAAATTGACACATCTAAGGTTACATGATGAATTAATAAAATAATTTACCAAACCTCATAAAAAAAAAATCTCTCCATATAAAGTCTAGACTTTGATCCTATTATGGTCATCTGTTCCATTCACAATGCCACATGATCCATCTGCATATTAGTGTTTTGTTTAGCCAATTTAACTCATCGCTCTTTCTCTAACTTATTTCTCTCTGCCATTATTTCCCTTACCATTCGCCAACCTTTTTATTAAGGAAAGTATGTATTCAACAACTGATATTACGTATTTTCTTCATTTTATAATATAAATGTTGTTTACATCGATTGTTGAGAATTCATTATTCTAATCAATTAACTTAAATTATTAATTACAAATATTCCATCTAAACTATAATCTTGGTAACTTTATGCTCTTGAACTTCAAAACATAACTTGCATTTACCCAATCTATAAAATAATTAGAGAAATAACTTCTTTTTGTTTTTTAGAATTTTTTAAAAATTGGTATATAATTAAGATTTGGTAAAAAAAAAAAATCCTATGCGCATAAATTTGTCTTATTTTCATTCCTCTCAAGAAGTCTACAAGAGTAGACAAACTTGTATTATAATATAACCTTATAAAGAAAAACTCTCTCTAGACTTTGATTCCATTACTACTTGTAGTCATGTGCTTTGCACGCGGGTATTTAATGTGATCTTTTTATACATGAAACAAAACCAAGAGTTCGAGCCGCGTGCTAGGTTGTTTGGGAACGTGGTTCAAACTACTAAAAGGGTGGTTGGTAGAAAGTGTTTCCGACCACTTTCTTAGTTATAAACAGTTTAAAGCTCTCACATGCTACAATAATATAAAAAATCGCTATAGTGTAAAGCTCTCACATGTTACAGTAAAAACAGTTTTAATGAATGGTTCTAACTACCCTATCAAACACCCTATAAGTTGTTCAAATCAGCTTAATTATTATTTTTATATAAAATTTGAAATAGTAACAAGTTTATGTTTAATCTTGTTGTAACAAATTTGTAATAAACATGAAATAGTAAAATAGACACGAGAGATTAGTATCGTAGTTCGGTAATCACCTACATCTGTGGGACTACGCCCAGACTTATGAACACTTCACTAAGTAAACAAAGTTACAAATCAATTGGACTTATACCTCCCGAAACTCCCTTTCTAAGTATGATGCCTATGACTTATAACTACCCAATGAACATGCTCAGTGAGATCCCCTCGACTTAAACGTTGAATCCCTTCAACTCAAAGTTTTCTCCTGAAAACCCAAATCTCTTCTCCTGAAGAGATAAAAGAAATAAAACGTTCACAAATAATCTTTCTATAATTCTGAGGCTCAAAAGGAGTGCCAAGACTATTGTGAGACTCAATAAAAATAGCCAAAAAGCTAGCTAACGAGATCTTCAAAATAATCCTTTGTTCAGATCTGTTGTTGATCTCATTGTAACAGATATGGCAACAGATCTACAATCTAGAAACAAAATCAACATGAGATGAAATCTTGAAATCATCAAATTCATACAGCAAATTAACCACAAAATTAAATCAAATAACAGCTCCTCCAATGAACAAAATAATGCCAATTTCAAATTCCCAACAATCTTCCCCTTTGGCCTTGTTTTGGCAAAAAGAAAAATAAAATTGTTTCAAATATAGAAACTATTAAAAAGTAACAACAATTCCCCCTGAATAGTGCATTCAAAAATACATAAAGATGTTAAGCGCTAAAACAAACAATGAAACCGAAACACAATGTAAAATTAAAATAAAAACATAAAATATCATCATCTCCCCCTTTTTGTCAAAAGAATGACCAAAGCGGACTCAAGGAGAACTGATTGAAGAGGAGGAAAGTGAGCCTTGTGCAGTTGGCTGTGCAAGAAACTTGAATAGTGGATGGCGCAGAGATATCAATGTGAGCCAAGTGATCCTGTTGCAGAACTTGTTGCAACACCAGATGCACCAGATGATGGATCAGCAGGAAGATTGAGAGCCATTTTTGCAAGGAAGACTTTTAGAATAATTTTTTATTTATAAATAAAATAGAAAATGTTGCAACAATTTGGTTAAATGCCAAAAGTATTAAGAAAGACCCAATCAGTATAAATGCCAAAATTTTGATAACTCAAAGTTATATTCAAAAATAAAATTTGTATAAATTTGAATTTCCAATTAAATTAAAAATTTCAATATGAACTATATGTGTGCACAAAATTTTCACAAAAACCTCTTTTTGAATATTTTCATTTTCAACATTTTGATTTTTAGAAGATAAATAATTGGTTTAAAGTAACGTGTTCATCTAGAATACTCTATAGGTTTTTATTCATTTATTTTAAATTTTTGAGGCCTCTTACTCTATCACCCAAGCAGCTCTTTTCTCATGGTAGATCGTCCTTTATATATTGGTGATACATAGGACAAAATTACTTAAGGATAGCATACGCATAAAAGTGTAGGTAGCTTTTCCCCTGTTAAAAAAAAAATACATATGAATTTTTTCACTTTAAAAAAGACCTGTATATGATTTTTTTAAAAGAAACAACAGTGATTAGAATACAGAAATGGATCAAATCCTAAGTCATGAGATAATTCATCTTTGGTCATTGTGCCTTAAAATCACTATTCTAAAGGCGATAAAAGTGAAGCTGTGCATAAAAAAAATTAGTTCATATAAAAATTTCAATTCAAGAAAAAAGGCCAGAACTTTCAAATTTCAAGTTTGTAATATAACAGTTTGTGGACCATATTCACATAGCACAAATATCAATAGCTTTTCTCAAAAATTCAAATCTTTGACACTTGTGAGTGTGTGTTGTTATGAGTGGAAGAGTTAGCAAATAATAATTATCTGACAACCTTGTACCTGTCAAAATACAATAATCATTAGCATAAAAAACCTAACAATTTTCTTTTGCGAATTTCACAAACAAGTTTTGATCGCATGATTGACTTATGTTACTTAAATTTGTGTTTAATCCTTCCACAAGCAACACGTTTTTGAGCCTTGGAAAACCTTTCACATTCAGTGTTCCCTTACCAAGAACATGACCTTTCACACCGTCACCAAATGTGACAAGTTCTTTACCTCATTATCGGTAGTTTGACAGAATCTTCCAATTTCTTGCCATATGCTTGGAACAACCACTATTTAAATACCAAGTGTCAGTAGTACAAACTTTCAAAGAGTTGTATGTAATAAAACCCCTTAAATTAGATTTTCTTATCAAAAAATTCCTAGAAGATTTATTAGACAAGTCAATTTTAATTATAGGTTTTCGTTTTGATTATATGCTTTTACCCATATGCACCTTTTTAAAGCTTGCAAGTACTTATAACAGCTATGCTTTACATGCCTTGGAATCTTATAGTAATGATAAATTGGAATAAATCTGCTTGTTGTTCTTTTTGTTGTGACAGATTTCTTAACTTCACTTACCTAAGGTATTTGAAAGTCCTGGTTCAAGGTGCTGAAGGTTTCCTTCATAAAGGTCATCTTCCTTGAGATTTCATAACCTTTGTAGCCAAGGCAAAAATGATCACTTCTAGGTTTTTGTTGAGAGAGCAAATGATCCAATTTTGCCATTCCAGAGTTGAACATTCTTAGATTCTTTTGTGTTTGCTCCAACTAAATTTTGGTTTTAGCAAGATTGTTCTAGTGCTTTGCGGCCAAAATTTCATTTGTTGTTGCCATTGATAACACTTGATTTTCTTTTTTAAGAGTAGCAACTTCCACTTCTAGTAACTTATTAAGTTTGTAACCATTAGCCATTTTCTATATATTTTCTTTTAAGCCTTTTTTATCTTGTCACAGCTTAGTTCTTCATCATCACTGTTAGAATTCACCTTGAAATATGTGTCATCAAAACCTTCACCAGATTCTGATGCTTCTTTTGTTGCTACAAATTTTGGAACAGTTATGTTAGAATTCAATAACGACTTACTCAAAAATTTAGTACTTATAGTGAAGGCCACAAAATTGTCGGTATGATCTTCCACATCATCTACACTCCCTTCTAAACTATCATCGCTCCATATTGATGTCATAGCCTTATTTTGTTGGAAAAAATAGTATGCAGTGGAATTTTAAAATTTTTTATATCAGAGTATTTTTCAAAACACAAGTTTGACATACTATATGCATAAATTAACTAAATCTTACTAACCTTGTAAATGCCAAAAAGCTTCCTCAATCAGTAAAGTGAAGTAACGTTTTAGAAGGACTTCAACCAACTGGCCTTCTTTGCTATTCTCTATCCACGATCGGAGCAAGTGTGGGCTCACATGCACAGCTCTTCCACTAAGTGACTCTCCTTCCAACCAATTGAGAGAACCCAAAACTAGTGTTTGTGATTTGTGAACAAGAGCTTTCAGGGAGTTTTCAGAATCTCACCAGCAGAGTTTTACTCTTAATTTCTCAATTGATCTAAATAATAATGAGACTCACTCCTTTTTTATAGAGGTTGGGCCTAAGAGTCAGTCTTTATCAGATAAGGCATCAAAAATTTGAATTAGAATCAAATTCGGATCAATATATGATGAAATCCATGTGAAAACGTGTGATTTTTTTATCACGCGGTTAGCATGCCGATTTGTCTAATTGGCATGTCGAACTTGCCCCATCGGCAAGCCAACCTTGCAATAAAAATCTCAACGAATCTTTTATTTTTCACCTGAGATTCTACAAGATAAAGTCTCAGTTTTAATTCAAATAACCCAATAGAGAAGTTATCTAATTAAAACAACTTCATCTAGATAATCTCTAGGAAAATAAATGAATTCCTGATAATTCTACAAGTTTATCTTGATTTAATTTATTCAAAATTAAGTCAACTGATAAACAGACAAGAATTATCTGATCCCAATAATTCAACAAATTTATCTTGAATTAATTTTATCACAAAATTAATTCAACTGATAAACAGACATGAATTATTCGATTCTTTCAAATTTCAACTAATATGATAAATTTGACATAAGTCACCAATTATTGGAAAAGCATTATCTGATAATTCTACAAGTTTATCTGACATAAGTCATCTAGATAATCTCTAGGAAAATAAATGAATTCCTGATAATTCTACAAGTTTATCTTGATTTAATTTATTCAAAATTAAGTCAACTGATAAACAGACAAGAATTATCTGATCCCAATAATTCAACAAATTTATCTTGAATTAATTTTATCACAAAATTAATTCAACTGATAAACAGACATGAATTATTCGATTCTTTCAAATTTCAACTAATATGATAAATCTGACATAAGTCACCAATTATTGGAAAAGCACGCCGTATCGTTATAGGATTTTTATGAGCTAGCAAAAGGGACCTGATTGACCTATATAGCTCAAGTTCTCGATAATTATGAAACCCAATATCCTAGATATACATTTAATAATTATTAACTCCAACGTTACTCTACTAAAAGCTTGAAGCTGCACTCTTGAACTATATAGAATTATGAAGCCCATACAACTAAGTCTCCATGACATATCATAGTGTATCGTATCCCTATAGGATTATCCATAATCGGTTTAAGGACAAGTTCTGTCTTATCTTCTCGATTATTTTTATCTTACATTCCATTATCTCACCATTGAAAAACTTACCATCCAAAGACAGTATACTATTCAGTTGCATCTATGTATCCAAATGGTTGAGCGCTCTAGTTTTTCAATTATAAGATAACGTATATAAGAGGATATCACTACTCCTAAAGGGGAGCTATGGATTCCATATATATGAATAACAGGTCTACACTATCTAGAGTCATGCCTCCAATGTATTGGCATGCGTACCGCTACTAAAATATGGGTGTCACCCTTTGATACATCAAAAGACACAAGTCAAGACAACGGGCCCGCTATTTATCTCAGGATTAAGATACAATACAAATGATTGTCAAAAGTGAATCGATTTATCGAGACAGAATTATTAATCTAAATCAATTCACTTTATGTCTCGATCCAACACATCGTCACCTATGATAATGTGCCAATGTTTCTATTTGTGGAGTCCACCTTCGATGGTCAAGACAAACCATCACCCAATAAGGATATAGACAATATAACAATCTTTACATGAATAAAGCACCAACTGTATTCCCTCGATTGTGGATCTTATGATTTAGACCGTCACCTTAAGAATCATGTCTTCTACATAATCTATCCATTATATGCCCAATTCTTAAAGGTTTAGATCGACAGTCTTAAACTTTTGTTTGTTTAACATACATTCAATAAATATAAACGTAAAGAGGAAAAGATTTGGTATATAAATAATAAATAAATTTTTTATTGATAAAAACGTCTTCAAAAATATATTAAATTTTTACTCCTTAGGACATACACGTCTGAAATATTCTTCTTTTTGAAAGTGTTTACACATTCTGATTGAATACGATCAAAGCCTTCACACTCCTTTGTTTCTTTTCTTCTCTTTGTATCGCTACGTGGAGGAGAATTTGTTCTTTTGAGGATTTTATTTCTTTTATATATGCGATCTTTCCAGTATGGATAGTTGATGCCTTCAAGGTATGGTAGTTTGGTCATCGAACTTCCTTCTCTCATAATATTCATGCCTGCAAAACAACCGGTACACCCGAGATCTCACCAAAAACAAGGTGGTGACACTGCTCTGATACCAATTGAAAGTACCGTTTATGTCTTTTACCACATTTATATTTTAATTTATCATAACAAGTTTGTAATAAATATGAAATAGTAAAATAGATACGAAAGATTGGTATTGCAGTTCGGTAACCATCTACATCCATGGTGCTATGCCCAGATATATGAACACTTCACTAAATAAAAAAAAGTTACAAATCAATTGGACTTATTCATTCCGAGACTCCCTTTCTAAGTATGATGCTTGTGACTCATAACTACCCAATAAAAATGCTCAGCAAAATTCCCTCAACTTAAACATTAAAATCCCTTCAACTCAAAGTTTTCTCTCGAAAACCCAAATCTTTTCTCCCAAAGAAATGAAAGAAATAAATTCTCATAAATAATATATTTGTAATACCAAGGCTCAAAATGCGTAATAAACTCATTGTGAGACTCAATATAAATAGCAAAAAAGGCCAGCTAATGAGATCTTCAAAATAATCCTTTGGCAAGATTCTGTTGCTGATCTTGTTGTAATAGATATGGCTACAGATCTGCAAATCTGGAAACAAAATCAACATGAGATGAAATCTTGAAATCTCAAATTTAAAGTAACGTGATTCTGATGGAGATTTTCATAAATCTAGACAAGTCAGTACAAAAGACAAATGTTTTTGCAAATCAAGTAACATATCTAATTTCAACTTTCTAAAAATTATTAAAAGTTGACTTTGAACAAATCAAACTAATTAACTCTTTTGAAACAGTTTCCACAAATAATGAAATTAGAAATCTGCATTCTTTGACTTATAAGAACATGAAACAAAACAAAGAGGGCAAGTTGAGCAAGTAACGAATATTTCAAAATTTCCAAAACTATATGTAACGAATCCAAACTTAGTCCAAATCAAATTTTTGCAGAAACTAACCACAAAATAAAATCATATATCAAATCTTGCAATAAACAAAATAATGCTAATAGTAAATTCTCAACAAATACGAATATACAAACATATATATAAGTAGGGTGAGAAAAAATATATTTAAAAATATTAAGTAAAAGATATTTGAGTAGGTATATCTATTAGAAAATGAGTAGGGCACCTATGAGAAAAATTATTTTAGTAAGAAAATTGGAAAAATAATGTTTAAGGAGATCCAAATTTGAAAAAAAAAAATACAAGACTCTGAGAAAAATATTTTCAAAAAGTGAATAAAATATTATAAGAAGAACTATTTAAGTCTAAGTATATTTGGAAAAAAAAGTTAGTTAGAAAATTAGAAAAAAGGTACTAAAGAAGATTAAATCTGAGAAAAAGGAAGATTGTAATTTTATGAAGATAAATTAAAAAAGATAGGGAAAAAAATTAAAAAAAAGTTATTATTTTGTTAAACACATAAAATATAAGACTTTTATTAGATGAAATGAAACAACATACTATATATGTGTAACGTCCCCTTTCCGGACGTCACAGATATCGTTACATTCATTCTTTAAACCATTAATTGGAGCAAACTATTGTAATTAATAACATGCATTTGAAATCATAGTTTGAAAAAGCATTCCTAGGATCTTTACATACATTTTTTTTTATAGAAATACAATTTATAGGAAATTATAAATTTACTTAATTAAATAATTCGCTTTTCCATAAACATTCTGTAAATAGTTTGCTAATATCATTTAAATTAAATTGGCCTTTGAAAACAAAAGATAAAATTGTTTGAACACATCTCGACCGGCAGGCCGAACTTTGGATTTTCGCAGGTCGAACTAGACCGGCAGGTCAAAGATCACCCATCGACAGGCCGTCCGAGGCCTTGCAAAATGGGGTTTTAAAATCAACAAGATCGGCAGGCCGATCAAAATTATTCGGCAGTCCGACCAGTATGGTCGGCAGGCCGAACAAAAGAAAATTTTGATTTAAAAATAAGTTTTAAAACTTCAAATGCGGAAGAAACTTTATAAAATAATAAAAGTCTATTAAATAAATATTCTCAAAAATTATAAAACATATCCTTAAAATTCAAAAATGTTATAAACATACTCAAAATCAAAAATCATAGATTATTCCATTAAATCTCTTTCCATGGCGTTCTTCCATTTGCAAACCATCTTCTTGAGCTCACACGCCTGTCAGTGTCCTCTGCCTAGTCCATAACTTTCTTACCCTTAACTGCAACATGATGAAAAACTTGAATAAGCTAATGCTTAGTAAGTACATTGTAATTCTCACAACTTAAAAACATTTCATGAACATCATCATCATCATCATCATCATAATAGTGCACTAGGCACATTTTCATAAGAACATATCTTTTATTACATCAGCCATATTAAAACTTATCCATTTTATCTTAAGGGGTCTAAGTATTACACCATAACATCATCATCATAGGCGCGCCGTCATGAGAGGAGAGGGGTAGCTAATCCCAAACCAAACATGACATGTCCAACCTTTGGGACATCATCAACATGAACATAAACATAGGGTGTGCAACACTTATTTAGGTGATACATATATACATACTTATACTTTCATACTTTGAAAAACATTATCATGAAAACATGCATAAACTTTCATGCCTTCAACTTCATGAAAAATCATAATGAGAAATCATCATAAAACCATCATGATCACATATTTCAAACCTTTCATAAAACTCATACTTTTCATAAACATACTTTTCATAAACATATCATGTTGCAGGTGAGAATGTACTTACCTCAAATGAGCTTACTTAACCTTACTTTTGTAGGTGACAACGCCGCGGTCTTGATGTGCTCACTTCTCAATGTGTTCATGTCATACATTTATAAAATGGTAATTAACATTTATTCAAAGAATTAATTACCATATCATAACACCCATAACATCAAACATATATACATTTCTTGAAAACATAAACTTATAACATATTTAATAACTTTAAAACATTCAAATAAAGTTATCAACACAATTACACTTCTGACCTACATGAATACAAAACTTAATAACTTTATTTTTACACATAATTTGAGTACCAAATTCTGCAATATCAAAGTTAACATATAAACATATTAGCATGATTTTTCTTTAGTCATAAAAATTTCATTTAATAATTAAAATAAGTCATACATCATAAATACCAAAATCT